>WAAB01017193.1:54319-115913 GCA_013389865.1 Piaya cayana | reverse complement strand
CCTGCTGGTCACTCCGTTTCTGATACAAGCCAGGATGCCATTGGCCTTCTTGGCCACCTGGGCACACTGCTGGCTCATGTTCAGCCGGCTGTCGACCAACACCCCCAGGTCCCTCTCCTCCTGGCAGCTCTCCAAACAGACCTCACCCAGTCTGTAGCTCTGCATAGGGTTGTAATGAGATTGAATACTTCCTTAGTTACGACCTTAGTTACTAGGAAGATAAGCTAGACCCACTACAGTGTGTAGCTTCAGTGTTTCCTCTTTCTTCCAGGCCAGGAAAACTCAAAACTCTGTCCAACACAAATAAGTGTTGCCTTTTCCCATAGCTGGCAGTTGGAGCATGTGTGGTGGAACTGGAAGTGTTGTGGGTGTGAGTGGGAATGAAACTGCTGCTTGTGGTGAAAGATCATGGAGGAAATAAGAAAGTAACTGAATTGATATGTCAAGGGATTTAATAATGTACTTGTTCCGCATTTCAGCCACATAGATCAAGTAATGTTTTATGACTTAATGTACAGGTTTGTTTAAGGAGGCAGCCATAGTTGCTCTGCTTACAGCTGCTGATTTATGCTGTCTATTTATTAAGATTAATGAAATTCTGTAACTGAATATCTGAAAGTTTGTTTTTTTCCATGTCAGACAATTGCTACTCTTTTTATTTACTACTTACTGCACATTTCCTTTGGACAGTTATAATCATATAACAACTGTTCTGTAGTTAAGAATATATTTCCCAAGACTTGCTGTTACTAGAAATAGTTGAAGTAAAATCTCAGTTATGAATCAGCTAAAAGATATTGCATGTAGTGTTACTGTAGATTTTAATTTCTGTGTAATAGAAAAAAATATCAGTGACGTGTTGTGTTGAATAATACTTGTAATTACATCTGGAGTGTAACTATTGTAATGACATTATATAATTTAATGATTTTTTTTTCCTAGCATACGTTTATTAAGAATGCCAAGCCAGTTTCAATTTTAAGAGATCTGATCACTGAGGCTATGGAGATAAAGGCAAAGCGACATGAGGAACAGCAGAGAGAACTAGAAGAGGAGGAAGAAAATTCGGTGTGTACCTTTTTGTCCTATACCTATCCATACTTTATAAGTTTCTGTTTTTTCCCCTACTTCTGTATTTATATTCACATACTTTGTCTTTACTGGGTTTCTACCTGTTTTTTAGTCTGTGAGGGCTGAATATTCCACTCTCATTTATGATGACTAATGCTCTTGTGCGTCATGCTGTATGAGCTAACTTTCACCACTGTTCCATGAGATATCCTAGTAAAGTTTTTCTAGAAGATGGGAAAAGAAACCCTGTCAACTTCAGTTGCTCTAAAAAAAAAGCAATTGTGCAATTGCGGTCAATAGAAATGCTAAGTCTGTAATTTTTCACTCATCCAAAGGGAATTTTAGGGACTGTGATCATATCACCAGTGAATGAGCATCAAAAAACCTGGAACAGAAGTCAGCCTCCACTTGAGAGAAATTGCCCTTATAGTTAAGGTAGAAGGTCAGAGTGGATGACAGAGAGGCACAGGCAGAGGAGATACAAGATCAGTCAGCGTGTAAAGCTTGATACTAGCATTTCTTGCTCACTTTTTCAGGACCATGATGTAGAGGAATTCTGAAGGACAATGACAGTCTTGCAGAGGGCTGAAGGCAGCCCTGTTGGTAGCAAAGGGGGACCTAAGAAAAGAATAAAGGGAACTGAAAACTTAGTAGGTGAGTAGTGGAAGAGGCTAATTTGAGGCAATGCTGGCTTCTTAGTACGGAATGTAGGTGGTAGATAGGAGGAGGCCGTGAATGGGGGCTTGTGAATGAGACTAGTCAGCTCAAAAAAGGCAGGTAGTAAAAAACCAAAAAACAATAATATGATTTCAGCATAATGAAACACAGAAGGGGAGAAGTTGGAAAATGAACCTTATGAATTTTATTGCTTCGAGTGGAGTGGTCACTGGATGAGATTTTAGGGTGACAGGCAAGAATGAAAATCTAGATGGAAATTTCAGTGATACAGACATTTTGCAAAGAGTAGTATGTTTGTCAGGCAAGCACTTTATACTGCTGTACTTGTAAAAGGCCTCAAAATTATGCGGGGAAAAAAAAGCAGTAAACATACATGTTATACTCTGTAGTAACCTTGGAGGTTATTATTGAAGCTTTTAGTGGTAATCTTGTCATCCTTAGTAATTTCATGTCTTGTACTAATTTTCAGTTTTCTGTGGTGATGCTGGCTTACAGACTATAATTAATGAATTAAAATTCATCAATAATACCAGATTATATTTGCAGAGGATGTTAAGAGAGATGGATCCTGAATATTGAATGCATCACATATTGCATTTGGACATAATTACATAAACCCTTGTAGTTGCATTTTTGAGCTAAGTAGTTTTTTTCAGGTAAGCTGACTGCATCTATGGGTCTATTTTAATGCAAAGAAAACTTTGTAAAGGATGGACCTGAAGTGACAAAAAACTGAACACAAGGCACAAAAAAGATTAATGCAAACTATCCCTTAGTATTCCAGACCATAAGGCAAGTTTAAGAGTTCAGGCATATTGCTAAGAGGTGGTAACTGCTTGAGCTACACATGCTAACTCTGCCTAAAGAATTGTAACTTTTTTTTTGAGGGGAAAGAACAGAAAGGTTAATCCTTACAATCTTATGACTGTTTTGTTTGCTGTAAATGAGGTCCAGTAGTAGACAGGGCTACACAAGTAGGCTGTAGTCAAATCCACTTTGGGCTGTGGTGAGTCAGGCTGTCTTATATACACTACAGACCTGTGTGTGCATTTGAACTGACTGTAATTCGAAGGATGTGTTTGTAATACTGTGATTGAGTCTTCCAGTGAAGTCCAGCTTTGCTTATAGCAGAGAAACATGGTTATTTTTTTAAAAATACTTTATATCGTTCTTGTGATCATTGGTAGTGGTAGGAAATTGATCTTTCTGAGCTTGGGGGAAGTTCCAAATGTAGATAAAGATCACATGCAAAGATAAGATGATATGGGACTTCGAAGTGGAACAAAGGAAAGGGAAGTACTAGCTGGTGCTGTTGGCAGAGCAGGAAGTAGCTCTTGTCAGTGCGATAATTTCATATTTTTTTTTATCCTGATCATGGGTAGATAAATGTCATTACTCCTGGAGATTATTCCGGAGAGCTTTTGCACCATTTTTACGTTTTAGCTCTATCAGTTTTATCAGATGGAGGCTGTAAACCACCGTGTAATTACTTCTGCAAAAAATATCTTGTAATGCACAAGAGGGTGTCCAGGCATTTTTTCTGTAAGATTTGTATTGAATAGTTAAACTTTGTAAGAATTTTGTTGATAGAACATGATTTACTAAAAAGGGACTTTTACTCCTAATTTAAAAAGTAGTTTTGCTTATATTTTATACTATTGAGATATTTTTTAATTGTTTTGAAACATAAAATCTGTGAAGAGGCTTGTAATTAGAATGAAATTTTTACTCTTGTTAAGACTGTTACTTTGCTATTTGGTAGAAAGCATGACTTACACTATCAGTAACTGTATGCCTTTAATAGTTTTGTATTGCTTGGTAAGACTTGAGTGAAAAATAGTTTGGGAATACTTAGTTTTAATGGAAGGAGTAAGGATACAAGTGAGTGAAATGGACAGAACTGTTGATGAGGTGAAGAGGAGGGATTTCCTTGTTGACAAATACAGTTTGTCAAAACTCATGTTTGGTAGTGACCTATGAATAGTTTTCTTGTCACCGTGCAGAACTAACTCAAACCACTCTGTGATTCTATGAATTAATCTGGTTCTGGGCTGGTTTTGATAATTGTTAGGTTATGACACAGACTTTCCTTGTCTTGCAACTGAGTTTCAATGCTGTACCTCATTGTAAGAAATCCCAGAGTCGTTTTAGAGATGACACCAGCATCTTCTCCAGTTGCAGTCATGAAGGATTCTGATCAGTTAGAGGCACAAAAGCAGCCAAACTAGGAAACAGTAGGACAAACTGCTATAATTATTTTTTTCAATTGGAGAAATTTTCTCTACTGTGTTTTGACTTCATGTTATTTCTGTATTGCAAGCTAGAAGACAGCTGAGCAATGTGTAAGTGTGATTGAGGCTTGAATCATCATAGAATCATAGAATCACCAGGTTGGAAAAGACCCACTGGATCATTGAGTCCAACCATTCCTATCAAATACTAAACCATAGCCCTCAGCACCTCGTCCACCCGTCCCTTAAACACCTCGGGGGAAGCTGACTCAACCACTTCCCTGGCACCTCCCCTGGTGGAGTTTTAGGCCATTCTTTCTTGTCCTCTCTCCTGTTACTTGGGGGAAGAGGCCAGCACCCTCCTCTCCACAACTTACACACTGTGATTTTTTAAGTGTAGTTTAGTAGGCAGAGATTGATCAATGGACCCACAAGTTTATTAAAGCAAACCAGGAAAAAGAACCAGAAGAATAAAATGAAAACATTGGAACATGTGTATTTGCCTTTTATAAGAATCCTAAACAAATGACAACCCCTTCTGAACCCCTCCTCCCTTCAATTTGAAGTAATACTTAATTTCAAAATAAGCTGAAAGCTTGTCTTTTGTTTAATTTGCAACTTGTTTGGGAAACTGCCAGAAGAACAATAAACTAATTATTTTTTTACACTTCTGAGTGTTTATTCTTCCCCTTCTGGAAAGGGAAAAAAGATATAAGTGTGATTTGATACACTGTAGTGGGTGAAATCAGCAGTCCAGCATTCAAGTATAAAGATAAGGAACTTGCATATTCCTCCGACTTACCTACCAGTTTCCACAGAACACCAAAGATATACCAGGCTGCTTGTGTGAGTTTGCATGACTATGTGAACTTACAGTTCAAAAGGTTATACAAGTTTTAATAAGCCAACATGCAGTGCTGGCAGCAGTTCTAGGAAGTGAGAATAACACTCAGCTGTGTTACCTTGTGTAGTAGTGGTAACAGCGAGTCATGTGTATATTTCTATATATTTTAATGTTTTCAGATTATATGTGGAATTGGAGCCACTGTTCAGCTGGAAAGTAATGGCCACCTACCACACAGATTCTGGAAAATAAGACATTAAAAGTATTTTTTCCCATTGGTATCACTGAAGTCCTAATCATGGAAGTAAGAAAGGAAACTCAAGCCTGGAGAGATGCACATTTAATAATAGCTAAAACCAGGACCAGATATTGATGTTAGTGTTAAATAGAGTCTATCAATGTTAAGTCTTTCATGAACAGTGAATTGAGTCCATATATTACTGGAAAAGAATGGTTTCAATTAACCTTTTGAGGACTTGAACTTATTCATCTAAACCCCCAAGAATTTTCTATGTAAAGCATGGGCCCGTTGTGCTCATTACTCTCCGGTATGTGTTTTGGGACCCATCCTTTTGTTAGGAAACCAAATTTAAGGATAACAATTACATTTGAATAAGTTCTTTGAATAAGTTTTAGTTCCCTCTTAAAACCATGTTATGTACTGTCGTGGACACTTGGGTTATAAGTGACTTACATAACAGAAATGTAGAAATTGAGAGGAGTAGCTGGAGCATTAATCAGATGCAAAGCTTTCACAGTTGTATACTTAGTTTTCAGGATTGATTCAGGTTGTTTTCCTTCAAGTGAGGAAGAGTCACATCCCTAAAATTGTTTCTTATGTTTCATTTTTACCATTTCCTGTGAACATTTTATAGTATGGGAAGTTGCCAGTGTAATGTAAATAATTTTTGCTGTTCAAAGCTTCGTATTGTATAGCTATAAATAAATGGCTAGGTTGAATATGATCTTTATGTCTGTATCCTTCCAGAGATATTTAATATCATGATAAACAGTGAGCTCTGAATTGATTTTTATGCCTGTTAGGAGAGCTGCTTGTGTGATGAGAATGCCTTTTGACAAACTGACATGTTTTGATAGGTGCTGAGGTAATTGTACAGGTTTTTTTAATTAAGCAAAAAATTGCAAGTGGTGTATTCTACAGAAGGTTAATCCCAATATCAAAGTTTAAATGTTAGTTTAGGCGTTACTAAACATGGCCAATCTCTTCTCTTGTGCATTTTTTGCACTGTGATGTGAGTCGGATGCTGAGGCTGAGCAGCTGTATTATGGGAATGTGAAGTAACTCGTTGCCTGGCAGCTCGCAGGAAACATGTCTAAATATTTATTTCTGTGGGTCTTTAAAGGAATGAGCTTACAAGCAGCTCTTCCCGTATATTTTCTTTAACATTTGAATGTCTCTAGTATGGGAAGAATGCTTAATTATTTTAAAGTATTCAAACAAGGAATTACTACTTCAGTGCACTATTTTTTTTTTCTTAGGCATTCAGTGGTTGACAACTGTGAACAACTTGGTCAACTGTCAGTGATCCGTTTTTCCTATATGTAGCTTATTTACTCATTTGTGTGAAAGTTACTTTGGTTAATCATACCTGAATTATGAGAAGTTGATGTCTGTCTTTTGAGACCATAAAAAAATTAATTGCTATAATTATTCCTCTGTATTTCTACATATTTATAGAGTTATTTTAAAGGGACTAGTGAATCATTTGGGTTATTCTGTGTCTTAAATCTGGTACACTAGGCTACATTTTTCTGAAGGTTTTCTTATATTTACTTTATGCATCTTTCATGTGTTTGTACATATGATATATCTGTGTATCTATGAATGTAATTTTGCATGAGAAAGTATTAGAACTTTATATTTTAATAGCGTTTTTCCTTTAAGCCAGAGAACACCTGACACATGCTCTAATTAAATTTGATTGCAGCCTTTTAAGAGTCCTGAAGTTAGAAATACATAAAGATTACTTTGTCAAGTGAAACATAGGTACCCAAGGGGCCTAAATAGCTTTTTAAGAGCATATTGTTAAAATCTCCAGCGATTTAGAGCCAGTAACTGATTACTGGAAGAGCAAACAGTAGGGAGGTAATTGTGAGCAGCAAGTTATTGTTACTAGGTGTATCAATTAGAAGCAGATAGAAAATGAGCTTAGATGCTGTTTCATGACATACGTCTTTTGAATTTGGTGGGATTTGGATGTGTACTGAAAGTTGTCTTCCCATGTTTTGCTGATGGGTCTAAACTTAATTGTACACTTGATGTGAGAGGAGTACTCGGGTTGAGTTTGAGTTTTGTGCGTGTTAGGAGCTTTCACAAAATCCTTGTTCTTGACCAATCTATATTATGTGTTTACGTAGCTACTGCAGTGCTTTTACTAAAAGATATCTGTGACTACAGCCACGTTTTTCAAAGGTGATGATGAGGTGTTAATAGTAAATGAAATTATTTTACAGGATACTAAGTTTTGCCAGCATGTAAATCTTCCTTTAATGTCGTACAACGAGTTAGCTGTCTTTGGTGCCCTCTAGTGTTCTTTTCACAGGCACAAACCATAGTTAAGAGTTTTTAGTGGCAAGCTGCTGTATTTGCTTCTCTTGTTTATTTTTTTTCTTTATCGGTCTTCATCCCTTTTTTCCTTATGAATTTTAAATATGTACAGAAAAATCTGAATCTTTATCACCTTAGATAATTTGCTTCTATTATAATGTAGATTGAAGTAATCTTTTCTGAGAATACTTGTTGTGTGATGAGGTCTTTAACGTTACAAGCATATTGTGAAGTCTTGTGTGTTGTTTCCACTAAATTTATTTTGAATTTGCTGTCCTGATAAGTCTCTCTGATTGCATTTTTGTGCTTTGGGGGTCAGTTTGTTTACTCTTTTAACTTACTTTTGTAAATAAGGAGATCCAAGGAGCTGGTCTCCTTGGGCTGCAGGGTATTAGTAATGGTTTACTTGTACTTGCTTTACACTATAATGTTCAGAGTTTCTGTAGGTTATTGTAATTTCTGTAGTATTTCAAGAGATTTTAGTGCTCTCACTCCTGTGCGCTTTCTGGATGCTTTTTGTCTGCTGGTGTATTTGACAGGGTTTTGATACAGTCTCGGTGCTTATTACTGCTATGAAAGGGGACAGCAGACAGTTTAATTCCCCAGTTAGTTGGTTTTATTGCTTGATTTTTAATTTGTTTTAATGAACAATATGAGAACATGATACTTCAGCTTGAATTCCTTGGGTTTTTTGCTGGCTAAAATTGAGATTGTGTTTGTTTGTATTTAATAATTGAGTTTACCTGTCTTAACAACAGATCAGAAGTTCTACATCAATATTTGTGAACTTGAGTTTCTACTCAAGAATCACTTTTTGGGACAACTGTTCTCTTAGTACCAAAATGGGCTTTTATGATCCTTAGTCTTGTAGGTGCTAGGAGACAACAGTTCTCCTAGCCTAAAGACAATAGTAAGATTAAAGCTTTTGACACTTTTAGATGGAAAAATTATTCGGAACAAATCCAGATAATTTGACTGAAGAAATTAAATATCAATGTTTTTAATGAAGCAGGAGGTATGAGAATGTTCATTTTGGCCTCTATTTCATACTTATTACATTGTTTGCCATCACTTTTCCCCCCTAACTTCAAAAATAAAATAATTTCCTGAAGCATAAAAGATTTTTTTCATATCTGATTTTGGTTTTAAGATTAGGACCACATACACTGCAAGTGATCAGCAAATCTGTAAATCCAGTGTAACTGTGCCTCAGACTTAGTGATTTACCTGCCTGTATGTTAGAGACTGCACTTGTAGTGTGTAAAAGGAGAAACAGCAGCACATTGTGAGTAATTTTTGTACTGTATTGAAGTACTGAAAGAAGCACTTGGAAATAATAATTGTTCTGGCAGATTTAAAATGCAGTGCAAAATTACACTTTTGGACTTCACTGTCTGAGTACCCTTATTAGAAAGGGAAAAATCTATCTTGTAAAAACTACTGGTGTTGGTAAATTGTTGTGGAAGAAGTAAAGAAAATTAAAGTTGCCACCAGGAGGAGTAGTACCAAAGTATTGTGGCAGTCCTCAGTGCTGTTGCTGTAGGCTCTGTATCTGGGAATATTGTAACTGTGTAAAGGGTAGGATACAGTATATGGTGTTTTATAACAAAAGTTAAAAACTCAGAAAGAACAACTATGAGAAACTTCAGTATTTTTACAAATTATAATCTGAAAAAAATGATTCTTTTGACATTTGAATTTTTAATTGCATATTTAGATCTGTATCCTGGTTTCAATATATTATGCTATTAAGACAGACTCTCTACATCAAAATAAGATATATTTTTGTGTGTCTTAGTTGAGATGTGGTAGAATAACTTCAGATCTGGTGTACTGGTATTGCTTTACTACCATTCTCTGGATCTGCTTACAGTAGCCATGAGAGAAACAGGCACTCAGGCAGCGTAGCTGGCTCATGCACTTACATCTAGACTAGAGGCAAATTGTCTGCTGTGTCAGAGAATAACAAGAAAGGAAAGGAATGAGTTAAGTAAGAAGTGTAAAGTTCCAGACCTTGTTGGATTTGAGTGGGTGGGTTTTTTATTGTCATTTGTTTTGGGGGTTTTTTGTTTATTTGGTGTTGTGGTTTGTTTGTTTATTTTTTAGGTTTTCCCCCACCTTGGATAATAGCTGTCACTCTCAGAAAATGTGTATAGTCCATCACATTACTCCTGAAATGCTATGATGTGCACACAATCCAAAGCAGACTTTGGAAAGGAATGAGATATTACATTAATGTTTTAAGTATTAGTATTCCACATGAATTTTATAATTCATTAACTGCTTTGTCACTAGTTCTGTTTCATATTCTTGTCCCCTTATTGTCACTGAATCAAAATGCTGTTGTATTTCTCCATTATAGCAGCTCCCCACCCACTCAGTGGTTCAGTATGTGCCCTACAGATGTCTTTCTACATAGCACCAACCAGTTATTTTACTACTTCTTGTGATACACAACTGAATACTAGAAGTAAACCATTTTGATTTTCTGTAGACTTCCAAAACTGTTTTAGAGAATTGCTTAATACTGGATGTCTAGCAGTACAGCTAGGTCATGTGAAGATATAAAACTAATGAATAAGTTTCTAAATTCATAGAATCGTTTGGTTGGAAAAGACCTTTGACGTCATAGAGTCCAATAGTACCTGTCCACTACCAAATCATGATTAATATACTTCTTAGCTTGTTGTTTTGGGGTTTTTTTAAAATGATCTGCATTCAACAAATATTTCTTTATAGGATGAAGATGAGCTGGACTCTCACACCATGGTGAAGACCAGTTCAGAGAGCGCTGGTACCATGAGGGCCACAAGCACAATGAGTGAAGGGGCTCAAACAATGATTGAACACAACAGCACTATGCTGGAATCAGACTTGGGGACCATGGTAATAAATAGTGATGATGATGAAGAGGAAGATGGGACCATGAAAAGTATGTTGTTAATTTACTTTTCTTTTAATAATGTAAAATGTATTATACTGCAAAAGACCGTTGTGTCATCAGTGCCTTTTAAGCGTCAAGTTCTGTGGTTAAAACTGTTGTAGAGGAGTTTTTGTGTCTAAGTGTTGCCTATAGTTTGTGGAAGAAAAGGTGACTATAGTGGGAGACTGAAAGCAGAAGCCTGGTTCTGGTGCACTGCTGGATGTCAGGAGGACTCTAAAAGGTAACCCTCTAATTTTTCCCTTCTGCTGCTTGTCTCTTGCATTTTACTTCCTGTATCCTGTGCATGTGGACCAGCTCCTTGGAAGTGATGTGATTATGAGAGAAGCTGCTGCTTCAGCGTCAGTGGTCCTGGGAATTCCTTGTGATTCCCTGTAGGTTCAGCAAACAGCGCACATCTTACTGCTGAACTGTTCTGTAACTCATGATCAATTAACATATTTTTGTTTCATAACTGACTGTTATTATTTGAACATATGTTAGAATACAATTCAGTAATGCTTGATTTAAGGCAATGATCAAAAGATCATTGCAACCTAAGTAAAAAGTACAAGTTGACTTCAGCAATGTATGAGGGAGCGTGTAACAAAGTGGAAAAATATTGCAAATGTTTTGAAGTATAAAATTACGCATATTTTGGTGTAACTTATACATACATATTTGTTAAATAGTTAGCTTCTCTACCTACATATTGATGGGCTTAGAATGAATTCTACTGAATTTAATAGAATTATTTGCTTGAATAGGCAGCATCAGTAGATGAATCTAACTCAAGTTGTAGAGGCCAGATTTCATAAGGCATAATGTGATGTTTAACTCGAGGCAGTTTTTGAGGAGTGGGGAAGGTAAGAAATAAAGCTGATGTCTCAAGAGTGGAAATCAGTGCAAAATAAATAACTTTATATTTCCTATAAAACACTCAACAAAGTTGCATTTGTGTTCACACATGCACACCTGATGTAATTTCTGCAAGATTAGTTAGAAGTGCAAAGCAGAAATGTGTTTTCTTTGCTGTTTAGTGTACAGCAAATTGGAAGGGGGGGTTGTTGATTTGTTGTTGTTGCTATTGGGGCATTTTTGTCATTTTTTTGTTGGAGTGATTTTTCTAGTGTTCTCGGCAAAAACATAGATAGATACCTGTGGATTAGTGATTAGTTCAAGTAGGATGATTCCCCTCATGAAAACACTCAGTACATGCTTTAATTTGTTTTCATGCAGAAACACTATATTTTCCTATTAAACTAAGTCTAACGGCTCTATGCTGTGATGATTAATGATAATGGCAAGGAGTAAAAATCAAAACTTGTCTCAGGAGAGTGTGACTTGAATTTTTTAGAAGGTATATTATAGGTTTGGATTGGGCACTTACTGTTTGAACTTTCTTGTATTTTGCATTAGACACGCATTGATTGAAAACTAGAATTCAAAAATGGTACCTCCACGTCTCAGCTGGAGCTGGTCTTCCTCTGGTTCTGAGATTCAAGTGCTATTGGCTGAAACAGGAGCAATAGCAAATGTCCTAAATAAAATGTCACCGGGGGGGACATAATTCCTTGCTCTCTCTGAGAGGCAGACATACAGATTTTGTACTACTTTGTGTTTGACAAAGACACAAGATTTTCACAATTTTTTGCTTTTTCCCATATGCCTGTATAGGCACCTTCTAGATGTTTTTGTGATTTGGTTATAATAAATCAGAACAGGTAGCTTAAAAGTACTATTTGATACTTTTGAATAATATAAAATTTCAAGTAAGAAGCTTGGAGAAATAAACATAGTTCAACCAGGGAAGAGGGATTTCATTCCCTTCCTGGAGGCACAAAATATTTATGACAAACTTTTTTTTAATTTGTTCTTGTGTTTAGCTTCACATTTTGTTTCCTTCAGCCTTTTGTTTCCCTACTCAAGAACAAAGTAAGAAACAATAATAAGTTTTTATTTATAAGTGCTCATGCTCAAAGGCCTCAGGGAGCCATGACAGAACATA
This sequence comes from Piaya cayana, assembly GCA_013389865.1. Classification (NCBI taxonomy): domain Eukaryota; kingdom Metazoa; phylum Chordata; class Aves; order Cuculiformes; family Coccyzidae; genus Piaya; species Piaya cayana. The sequence continues at coordinate 103,592 of WAAB01017193.1, read as the reverse complement.
ACTAAAACCATATTTTTTGTTTTTTCATAAATAGGGAATTGTGCCCAGATAAAATTGGGATTTGGAACAAAAAGAGGCTGTCATCCAACCACAGTATACAATATATAGCCTAGCAATAAGCAACACTTATGCCTTTTTGCTCAGTATGGCGCTGTGTGCTCTGAGCAGAGACTATACAGTATGTACCTAAAAGGGGGGAAGAAAAGGCAGAACACAGAGATGGGAGGACAGAGCTTAACTTTAGGAAGTTTAATGTGGAGTGGGATTATTGGAAGGAGTGGGATTATTGGAAGTTAGTACTACTTTACTGCTCTTTGCTCCTCTGATTGTATTTACTTTCATGTAGAAGAGTTTTCGTGTATCACTTCAGAAAGTGGTATTCAGACCAGCTTCCTCACATTCCCTTTGTGGCTTTCTGGCAAGGCTTAGTGTTAAGGCTTTCTCATTCACCAAGAGTAATTCTGATTGTTCTCTGTTCTCTGATTCATTAACAGCCTCAGTGTCCCCCCTCACTGTTAAATCTGAGTTTGTTATGTGCTTTGGCCTGGTGAGCAAGTTGCTGCCTCTTACCAGTAGGACTTCTGGGTTTCTCACTGTTGTTTGACTTCAGTGAAGCTTCTAGATAGCTCATGGTTGGTAATGAATATTCAGAGAAGAGGAGAATGGACAGATTAATTGGGATTTGACAGAATGTAGAAAGGTTTTTTGTTAATTTTTGCCCTATAAAACATGAAAGGTTTTAGGTTTAGTCAGTATAATTCTTAAGCATTCTTCCTTCTTATCAAACAGAAGAATATAATCTTTGGGCCAGCACATTTCCTTCCCCTTCCTCCTCCCCGACTGTCAAGACAGGCGACTGTCTTGAGAGATTGTCTTCAGACCAGTGAAGGAAAGCCAGAAAACTAAACATAGCTCGATTCAGCTGGCAAGTGACAGTTTTGGTTCTAGCACTTAGAGCTTCCCTGGCCAACTTGTGCCAGTGCCTCACCACTCTCATGGTGAAGAAATTCCTCATGTCTAGTCTCAGTCTGCCCCTCTCCCGTTTATATCCATTGCCTCTAGTCCTATCACGACAAGCCACTACGAGCCTTTGTAAATGGAGAGATATAGATATATAGATATATATACACATATGTATATAGCTTGTGTAAAAAGTATCTTACTCGGATAGCTGAGGGAATTAATTCTCCTTAAAGGAATATTCATGTATTATACTTGTAAATTTCTTGGTTCTTGAAAGACAGTTGACAAGATACTGTTTCTTTGTTGTTCGTTAAAGTTAGAAAACTAAGTGCTTTCAGACCAAAATTATCTTCAAATAAACTCATGTTTTGCAAAAAAAAAGCGACCTACATCAGTTTACTCTGGCATGAAGAGCCTGAATGTTTTGTGAAGTCAGTACAAAAGAGGTAGGAGCCTTTGAACTAGTAGGTATCAACCTGTCCTGTTTTCCAAGAAATGTAACAATAACTAGTTTGTGTTAGCTTATATATCTTTTTTTTTTCAATTAGCTATTTTATTTTCTTTTTTGCCCTTTACACTGGGTGAAAAAACCCAAGCAAACCTTGGAACACCTCTGGTGCCATCATTAGCAAGCACGATATTTCTGATTGTGTGTAAGAGTTTTTGTATTTGCAGTTAAGGCAACCAGCTGTTCTATTTTGGGTTTTTTTTTTAAGATGGGTTAAGTAACTGTTAAGTAAGTCTCTGCTAAATTGGAGTAAGAAGTGAGTTCTGAATTGCTGTGTATCAAAACATGTACTCAAAGTATTAAATAAATGTGGTTTGCTCATTTTGAAGTAATTTCTGTCCTGTGAACTCACTTTTCTTAAAATGTATTTGGTGACAAGGAATTTGGTTTGTTTCATGTTAAGTATGCAGTCTTATGTATATAAAGAAGATATTTATAAATAGGTCTAAAATCTAAGAGCAGTCTTTGGAAAATCATTGATGTTTTTTGTTACATAAGAGGAAGGAGACTCTCTTACCTGTAATGGGCCAGCATTTTGGTACATAGTTTCTAACAGAGACACTGGTAATCTTCTTGTTTATAAGTATGTCTCAAGGATGAAATATAAGTACAACCATCTCAGCAGAAGACAAAAATTGATTGTGAAAGGCCATCAATGTGGTGCCCTGTCTTTTTTTGTACAAATAGTTTAAGGGGTTTTGGGCAGTGTTCAGCAAGTACTAAGAAGTTTGTGTAAAGAAAATGTGTTGTATTTCTGTTTTTAATTCCACCTCTTTTACGCTACTACCTTATCTTGGATCTGTTTTCTAAATTTATGCTTTGCTAAAGTTTAGTTTGCTCCAGTTTTGCACTTTAGTGCTTATTTCTGTAGTTATTTGGCATCTCAGCTGTTTACTCTTCTTCCTTTCCTTGTCCAGAAACCTCATTCGAGTGATCTTGTTGGGAGATTCTGGAGAAGTTATCTCCTTTGCGGTCTATGAAATTCCTTCTGGAATTTAGTTCCCTGACTGGATTTGTATGGTTGTAGTTGTCTTTATTTATATGACGGTGACTAGAAACAGCTATGATCTGGATCTAAATAAAAATACTAGAAAAGAACATAGCAACAACTGAGAAAAACAGGCTAAAAAATGTGGAGAGGAGGAAGTATGTATGGAAACATGGCAGACTGAGTGGAGGAATCATTGTGGAGCTGAAGGGAAGAAACTGGAGTCAAGTGAAGTAAAACCTAGAGCATAAGCAAGACAGTAAAATACTATCATAAATAGTAAAATACTTCAAAAAGCCAGAAGAAATCTTACTGGAGCAGAGTGATGTAGAAAAAGCAGAAAGAAAAGAGCAAGTCAATATGATTTGAAAGGTGGCAGTACAAACATAAGCTTTAATGAACAAAATAGGCTGCTATTAAACCATGCAGCAAAATTAGAATGAATTAAATTTTAAGACAGAGAGAATGGGTTACCACAGGGAGGGATAATGAGATAAGGGGTGAGAGAGGAGGGACACAAAAAGTACGAATCAATGAAATGTAAAGCCAAATACGGAGATCAGCAAGTCTCTAGTTAAACACAAGCTCAGAAGATACTTCCAGTGGTGGTACTTTTCACTTGATAAAACAAGTAATTAAAATTTAAATTCCTAAATATTTCTTTATGCTTATAATTAAAACGTATAGTTCTACCTGTAGGTTGGGCATTTTTTTGTTTAGCTTTGTTTATATTTCTTATTGTTTCATATTTCACCGAGTTGCATATTTCTTTATGTAGAATGAGTTACACAACAAGTAAGTACATATTTCATGACTTGTGCTATGCACAATGTGGTCTCTAAGGTGACAGTTATGTAGAACTAGTAAAGCATTTCTTATGTTTTATTTATTGTTCTATTTAGTAGTAAATTTGCTTTGAAATCCCACAAATGAAAACAAATTTCAGTCATTTAGGGTTGTAAATATTTTGGTTTCATGAAAAGAATAATAGAATGGGAGTTCAAGCTGATCTCAATCTGCTTCATAAAGCTTTTGCAGCTGCGTAGATGATGACAAAAATCCCCGAGGGTTTTCACACCATGGAGACAGGGTGCTTTTCAGCCGTCTGTAGAGAGTGATCCCATAATGTGCTGAGAATCCTCACTGGCAATGGCTTTATTTAAGCAGTGTCTAGACACAGTTTGTGCGGGGTTTTTTTGCAAGTTCTTCTTCTAAATAATTTTTAAATTGGACTTTTGGTGAAACTTATGGAACTCTGTTGCTTTCCTATAAGTGCCTGTGGACCAGGGCATTCAGCACCCGAAGGGATGCTTAGCACCTTCTGTTATTCAGTCTCTATAACAACAAATAGATATCGCATGAAGTAACTTCTAATATTATTTATGCGTGCAACTCTGAAACGTCTTGAACATTTCTCCACATTGTATCGTGCTACGAAAATATCATTCTTCGGCTATGAGCTTTTATGCCAAAGGTCCTCAGGGGACAAATGGAGCCTCGCACCACATGCAGATGACTGTATTAGTTTCTGTAAAATCCAAGGAAATTAATAAATGGAGTTTATTTTATGGCAGAGTAAATCTTTAATCTTTAAATAGTTTTAACATTTTTTTTCTTTCAACTAAGGAAATGCTACTTCACCGCAAGTTCAAAGACCTTCTTTCATGGACTACTTTGATAAACAAGATTCCAAGAATAAAAGCCCTGAAAACTGTAATGAGAACATGCATGAACCTTACCACATATCCAAAAAAGTTTTCCCTGATAACTGGAAAGTCCCTCAAGATGGAGACTTTGATTTTGTAAGTACATTTATATTGTTTACTTTCTTACGTGCTGTTTATTATATATGTGCCAAAAGTAGGTCCACCTCTATAGCAATCTTAATACAAGATGAGTCAACTTTCAGGAATAATGTCCACTTTTCTAATCTTAATGCCTCACCTTGGCTCCTTAAATAAGTACAGTTGCTCATCACGAGACCGTTTCAACAAGTGGTGGTATGTGACATGATGAATATACTTCTTTGTAATCACTTTTTAAAGTTTTGCTAGTTCTTCATAATTTGTGTTACAACAACTTTAAAATTTGACTCAGTTCTATTAAAAAAACCCACCCCAACGCTGCTACAGGCATGGAATATTGTTGTAATTTTTCCTGGGTATCTCAGTAAAATGATGAGCATTTTAAACTGGATTGAAGCCATTTATTCGATATCCTTGGAGGTGGTTAAGATACTGTTTTGTACAAGCCAGCTTGTTAGTAGTATTCCAGTAGGGCACATGTGTCTATGTAGAATTATTCTATCTACCGTCTTCCAAAGTAGGTGTGTTTTATTTCTTTTTGCCTGTGTTGCAGATTATAACAGGGTCAAAGACAACAGTGTTCCGAAGTTGAAGGTTACTCTTCAACTGAAAAAAAATAATTGCTGTTTAGAGGCTTGTAGGTAATAATACCCGGGTTTCATCTATGTTAACTTTTATAGCATGTTTGAGTGAAAATACTTAGTTTATCTGTTGTATATTAAACATGATCTTAACTGCCATGCAGTAGCTAAATATGATCACATGGCACCTTTTTGAAAGTACACTTGAGATTTGGAGAAAAATGTTGTGTTTAATTTTAGGTGACAGCTGTAGGTGTGGGATTTTTTTCTACAGTTTTCACTTACTGCATTTCTACATAAAGCTGACTCTTAACTGGCTTTACTCCAGTAGCTTAAATTTAAATAACACAGTAGAAGCTGTTGCTGCTGGGGAGTTTTGACTAAGTTGGATTTTGGTTTGTGTGGGGATTTTTAGGCTTTATTTTTTTTTAACTGTAAAATGCAATAGTCATCATCCTGATTAACTAACAAAATAATTATTTGCACCATTCATTGGAAAGTAACTTACCGTTATTTAAGTGAGGCAAATACAGTGGCAATAGAATTGCCCTTAGAACAATTTGAAATGAATCCCACCCTTTCCACATTACTTGTTAAGAAATGCAAGCAAAAATTATTCTTTTGGTAGATGCTAAGATCCTGGTTCTGTGAATGCTTATTCATGAAAAACTCGCACACAGACAGTCCTCTGGAATTTGTTGATGTTGCTTGTACCTATGAAGCTGCCTTTGTAAAACAGGAATTTGTCCTAGAGCTGAACCAGAGGAGTTCTCATCTTCAGAAACTAATGGCTCTTTGTTTGAGGCACACTTCACTGGTAGTCTTAGGTTGGCAAGTCAAAGACTTGAGAATCCTAGAATCATGAAATGTTTTGGGTTGGAAGTGTCCCTTAAAGGTCACCTAGTCCAGCTTCCCTGCTGTGGGCAGGGAACTCTCTCACGACTTTCTCAGAGCCCTATCTGGTCTGACCTCAATCTCTTCCAATGATGGGATGTCCACAACTTGCCTGGGCAAACCATTCCAGTGTCTTGCGGAAGCCATGCAATTTGTCCTTGACTTCCTTAAAAGGCAATGTTGTAAAGCTTTTTGCTACAAAATGGTTCTGATTGACGACCCAATAGAATCTGGCGAGGGGGGGAGAAAGGTAAGAATAGCTATTTGCATGGGCAATGTATGTAGCTGGGGGTGCGGAATTTTAAGTGTGATGAAAACCAAATACTTGCATAGATAAACCAGCCTAAGAAGGAGTTCGGCAACACACTTCAGTAACGGACGTGCTACTTCGGAGTAGGCCACTCGAAAACAGCATCTGGTACCAGGTGATGTCACGCAGGACGTTGCTTCTAACAGCCTGCTGGTTTGAACCCTAGGCAATTATTATTATTTAAATATTCTCTGAGCACTTCTATTTATAGTTTAGATGGCGAGTGGTGGTATTGGTAAGTGGCTGCAAGACACTTTCTGAAAGGAGAAATCAGTGGGCAGCATGCATAATATATTGTCTGCTTTTTGTGAGATCAACAGGAATGTTTTCAGTTGCTGACATAAAGTCTTTAAATCATTCATGAAAGCGATAAATAATGGAAACTTTTTTTACTGAATAATTCCATTCTATTTTGTTTGGAATTAGCTTTAATGGGTTAGAGAAAGGAATCGCAGCAGTAAATGCTGATAGTCATCATTTTATTTAAAGAAGGGATTGACGTGTTAGAAATAAAATATAAATTAATAAAATTGAACTTAACACTAGCATACTCTAATAGAACTCCAAATGTCTGTATAGCAGAGGTGAGATGCTCGGTAAGTTGGAGGTCACCAAAGTCCTGTACTGAATGATGCCATTATTCATAATTGGACATACACCCTTCAATGCCGTGCACAACAGCCAGGGCTTTACTTGTGAGCCAGGGCAAATTGGCAGTGCCTTACTAAGAAGAGATAGTTAAATGTATTGGATGGAAAGATTTAGAAGTTTATTAGTGTGTCTGTTTCAGCATAAACTAGAGCAGCAGAAATGCCTCTGAGGTGGAGGGAAATAAAAAACAATTCTTATAAATTCCTGCAACTAATCAGTTTGCTTATTTCTATGTATCAAATGAGACCTGCAGACTTGGGAGCAAATTTTTGTGGCCAAATGATAGATTAGCTGTATGTTGAAGTGATATTTTATCCTACTCTTCCCTCATATATTTTATTGCTTGATGAAACAATGTACAATTATTTTATTTCTTTAAGTGTACAAATAGGTATGATGCAGATATAGCACTTAGTCTTGCACACTTGCTGCTGTTTTAGGCAATAAAAAAACTATGCAGGAAACGTCATAAGGTGAATAAATGAATTTATAAAATAATGCAAAATGAATTTAGCACTGGGTCTGGTTCAAAAGTTTTCTGCCCCAATGTAGGTGTTTAAAAAAACTTTGTCAATGAAAATGGAATTCTTTGTTTGTCAATTGGAGTTTTAAAAAAAGTAATTTTCATATGTTTTTTTTTCTTCTGTAACTACATATTTATGCTTTGTTTTTCACTATTGAAGTACATCTGTTTTGAAACTTAAAAGCTGACCTTATTTCTTTTTCACTAATGCCATATGGGCATTTGATATCCTTCTCTGACTGTTGGTCCTGTGGCCTTCAGTTCCATGATCTATCTGTGCTGCCCATTGATGTAATGTTCTGTGAATTGATGAGAACTTCAAGCTTCAGATTACGTTGAGTAAGGTATATTGCAGGCTTAAGACTTAGTTCTGGTGCTGTATAGTCACCTTTAATGTTACAACATTCCACATTTACCCTGTTGTGTGTTCTTCAGGATTAAGGTGCTGGATTTCAGCCGTAAGGTATTTGGGGCTTTTATGCTACATTTCTTTTTGCTTTTTGTTTTGTTTTGTTTTATTTTTAAGAAAAAAACCCAAACATCCCCAAATGTTTTTGAACATTGTCTTTTCCATGACTAGGAATTTGTATAGAGCTGGTTTTTTGTTTTCAGTTATTTTGTTCTCTATTTTTGTTGTCTCATGATCGGCTCTGGAAACCAAAAGTATAGGTCTTCGAAATCAGTGAACCTTAGGGAAATATATTTCCAGAGAAACACTTGAAAGTCATTTAGTTTGGTTTCTTTCCACTTCAGCCTTTGAAATGGGAATGTTGAAGCTCTGATTGGATATAAATCTTAGAAAAAAACCTAGTCTTTATTCAAAGTTCAGGTTTTGTATTGAACTCTGAATATATTTTTCATGCTGAAGTATTGTGGATTTTCATTTTCAATGAATACTATCACTGTAGGCAATAATTGTACACACTTTCATTATTTTTAAGGGACAAGCAGCAGATGGCAAAATTAAAACAATGTTTAACCCTAATTCTGTTGGATTTACTTGGGGTTAAATGAAAGTTTATTCATGGCAAATCTTGATGCCAGGATATTTAATAAACATGATTCAATTCATTGTGAGGAAAAGCACCAGCGTGTTTTTGAATAAGTAAAGATGCAGTAGAGCTATATAGTTTATGGATAGGATATTCATAAAATGTTAATGATGCATGGTATAAGAAGCTTCTCACAGAGAGCCTTAACTGTTTAATGGGCCAACTTTTGTTATAACTTGCAAGTCAGCAGTCGGATCAGAGTGCCACATTAGAGCAAGTGTTGTACTTGCTTTGACCATTTAAGTGATGGGTCCTTTTAAGAAGAGTTGTTTTTTATAGGTATTATGTATTCGTATGACCTTGCTGCTATTACAATAGCTTTGTTTATTCCAGGGGAATTTTTTCCATGATGTACATGCTGGGTAGAGCTGTGTATTAAATGAGCATTGTAACTGCAAGGTGCTGTTGAAGCAGCTTGCTCAAATTTCTTTGTCTTTCACAGGTGAAGATTTTCTAATATATTGTGTAGCATTTATCACATTTTTGTGGGCATTCTAGAACATACTTCACACCAAAAAAAGGCGAACATAAGCAAGAAGTGCTTGAAATTTTCATCATGTGGGCAAAACCAAATAAATCTTAGCTTGCTTAATTAATATGCTATACATACATGTTGTTAAATAACCTGCTGTTTATATTTGTAGTGTACCATGACATTTTATATCTCTTTGATATATAAAATTGCTCTGTAAATCCTTCTACCCCTTAGTAATGTGTGTCAGTGTAGAACACTATGTTAACAGGGTTTTACATGAAATACAGTGAAGTGACATCTAATTGATGATAACCTGTAAATAAACATTACTCAGGATGACTTGCTAAACTAAATTTACACTCATCAAATATATTGTTTCATTTTAAATGAGTTATTTACTTTTTATTATGAGATAATAAAATATAAAAAGGCCAATTATTTATTATAGCCCTACTAGGGTAATGATTTCTGTCTTTAGTAGAATTATTTCCAAACAGGAATGGTATCCAGATTGCTAAATATTAAACAGTGAACATGTAGATCATGTTTTGCAGTAACTGCAGTATCATGTTTAAGTAGATGCATTTGGGGTGACTTAAAGATTCTGGAATAGCAACAAAAATTTTAAAAGCCATCTGTTACCCTAGGCAGAATATTTCTTTGGGTTTCAATCAGAAGAAATACGCTAGAATATAATCATGAAATAATAGTATTGTAGATATTGAGTGGTATAGATAACATTATAAATGTGTAACGTGACAATTGAATCTGTAAAAAAGTAAATACCATAAAATGACTGAAGACCATATAGAATTTAATTAAAACTTCAGTAATAACATTAGGCTGAGATGGCTTTATTGGAAATACTTTCTTGTCCAAAACTTGGCTGCGTTTACTCTGATTTTATTTCACTCAGATGAGTGAGTTTAGTGCAGTCTTCTTTTGAATTAATGGGAATGACTGTATTTCATCTATTTTCAATCATTTCAGATTCTTCTCCAAGTAATTTGACAATTTTAAAAGAAGCATTAACATATATTCATCTTGCTTTGTTTTTAATTAGTTGCCTAAATGTCATGAAGCATTTCCAGATGCTGACAGAAGAGCATTTTCTTTACTCAGCCAATGTGAAACTTAGGTTTCTGGGTTTGCATGGGCCATAAGCATATGAGATAAACAGAATTATTATTGGTGCCGACAGTCTGCATGCAGAATTTCATTCATTTTGGTTCAGACACAGCTAACAAAGTCCAGACTGTAAAATGAATATAATGACTATAATATGTTTTATCTAGCTCATTTGTGAGGACAGTGTGAAGCGCGTCAGTGGAGGTTTTCTGTACCTCTTATTCCCTAACAGCTGCCTAATATCTTCTTGGATGTCAGATGGTTATTTTAAAAAACTTAAAGGTGTTGAGGCAATTCAGTGAGAGAGAGATTCGTATTAAAGAGTCCACAGTGGATAGTTTGTAGGTCACGGTCGTGGTTTGTTAGACTTATCGTGCAGATGTTCAGATAGGCAGTAGGGGAGCTTGTGTCAATTTGACATGTAAACTAAAATGTGTCTTTTGTTGGTTTTGGGGTTTTTTTTATTCCATTATGCAAGGAGAATGAACCAACCTATTACACTTTTATTTTTAAATTCATCGAGTAAAATACTGACTGATTTAACTAAATCCTGTTTGTATATTCTAACCACAAAAAAAAGAAAATTCTTCTTTTATTGCAGAAAGTGGGGGAATACACTGCCTGAACAGAGTTTTCTTCAACTGCTATTGAATGTAGAGTCCTTTCACTTTGACTATGCCTATTCCCTCTCATATTATAGAAGTAATAAGTAGAAAATCAAACATAGTAATGTCATATTATATATGAGTAAATTGTTCAGGCTGTAAACAGAATCAATACTTCCTGTTTATCTTAAATTTTAGGATTATTTTAAAGGTATTACTCTGATTGCAGAGTCACTGATGCCAAAGTGCCAGTGCTGTAGTTTTGCAGTTTTGGAAAGTGGATTATGCTGTTTGATGAAGATTATATGAATTTTGTACCCTAAAAGAGCAGAGAAAATACCCTTCTGGTACAAAAAGCTTGCTGCAAAAAACAGAATTAAAGATTTTCACTTATCATTGACATGAATTCTGAAGCTAAGACAAAAACTCAGGCTTCAATTACAGCAATTTATTTGCAGTTAGTTAGTAAGACGAATGCCTAATGGTATAACAGCGTATGGCAGCAGATTGCCTTAAAGGTGAGTGTTGAAGATATGGTTAGATAAATATGTCAGGAATGGTTTTGATGGAGTTGATCTTGCTTGAAGCAGAGGATTGTTGTAGGGAACCTTAAATCTTTCCAATGGCCTTATTTCCATTGGCTTTTTAAGCTGACAGTTGATGTTTGTAATCATAAAAGATGTTGAGAACACGTAGGTCTTATAAGCTCAAGCTTTCAAAAATAGTGACATACTTAATTTGTTTATTAGGAGTGCCCGTATTTTGGAGGAGCTTGGGTAACCTTGACAATTTTTATAATTAGCAATCAGCTATTATTCCCAGTCGCGAGTCTGGCTCTGGAAAATTTCAGCCAAGATTTGCTCAATAAAACCTAACCATGTTTTCTCTCCCAAAAGTGTAAAGCATCCGTGCTGTCTTATTGTCTCGTGTCAAGTAGTTTCAATGTGCATTGGGTTTTTTAATTACAGAATAGTTTCTAGTGAGAAGACACTTTAAAACTTACCTTTCAGCCAACTTTTAAGTTCTTAGTATACAGTTAAGTATGAAATTACTTCACTCCAAAGAGTTTAAATGCTTGCATCATCTACCCCCTCTCTCTTCCTCCCCCCCCCCCCACTAGCTCAAATGGAAGGTCTGTAGGGAGGGAAGTGTAGCTGTAGTGTGTATATGCCATTAAATTATGCACAAATTAGAAACCTGCTTTATGAGGAGAACAAAAGAAAGAAATGAGTGAAACTGATGAGCTGGGGCACTGCTGGTTTAAAGTAACATCTTGTTACCTTAGTAACCAGTTGTCTGTACTCATGTACCTCTTTGAGATTATTGTGTAATAGCTAAGTAATGTGTATAAGCCTAGGAAGAGCTTTGAAATACTTGGAAAAAACAGTTTTGGCTGGACAAGTTTTAGACTATTTTCTTTGGTCCATTAAGCCAATTCAGTTACAGTTCTCTCTATCCGTCTTTTTTTTAACACAAAGTGTGTGTGTGGGTGATATTAGTCCAAATAGTTTCCATGTTGCATGAATCACTGGTAATGTCAAGAGAACGTACCACACCTTTGTGTGTAATGTCTGATCCTCAAACTGAGTGCAAACACCAAGTTATAAGTGTTCTACCTCAGGATTTCAGCAGAATTCTTTGAAATCTTCTGTGACAGTGTCATGCAAATTAACCACCCAGAAACAAAGTCTATTCTCCTGCTCTATGCTGTGATGATTAATGATAATGGCAAGGAGTAAAAATCAAAACTTGTCTCAGGAGAGTGTGACTTGAATTTTTTAGAAGATCTATTAAGTTAATATTTGTAATTCCTTAGTTTTGAAGAGGATTTCCTCTTGGGGTTTAGTGAAGAACATGGGATGTTTTTTTCAGTTTAGGTTTTTTTTTGTTTTATATTTTGGGGGAAAAAAAATCCTGGCCTCAAATATGCACAAGAAAACTTGTCAGATAGGTTTCTAGTAATTTTGGAGAAAAAATCCTTTTGGATTAGTTTAGTGTCCGTGTGGCTAACACTTAATAATCAAAAAGCTTGTATTAGATTTCTGTGCCTCATTTTTTGATCAACAGCCAATAAGTAACATGTGTAAACTATATATTAAGCATAGATGTTAACGATATTTCATAAAAGAAAATACTGGGAATTAAATGGCTGACATTTAATACTATTGAACTTTATGAAGAACGGAAAAGTTCTGTGCTTTTTCTGTTTGCCAGTGACTTTTAGAATCTGAAAAAAGACTTCTGCACTAGAACATTGACTTCAAATAGAGGGATTATTATACTTGGAATTCTTTGTTATTTGGAATTAATATCTTCAGCTATCCGATTAGATTGATCTTAGTATGTGTTTACCAAAGCAAAGGATTGCCCAGAACATTTTGGTTTACATGTAAGTTGTTTTGTTTTCTATAAACTTGCATGATTCAGAGATAAAAGGGAACTCCTATGAAACTTGAAATCAAAATCTGTATTTCTCTCAGAACACACTTATTATTCTCACTTGTATTTTAGCAGTGTGTGAAATGTATACATTAAAATTATCTAAATGTAATTCTTTTACGTTACATCTCTGCCTATAGATGTTTGTAGTCTTATCGGGAATTGTAGCACTGCTATGCACTTGTCATTTTATTTTTTGTGAAAAAGGTAAGGCTTTTTATAGAGATGTGCGCTATGTAAAGGTGTAAGCTAACTGTTTGGAGACCTGGTATTTTTCATTCATTGTTATTGTTTTTTGTGTCTGGATAAGTGTGCTGTGTGGACACCACCAGCACCTAAAAAGGTTTAAAAAAACCCCAAAACTACATCAAACCACACAAGGCAGGAACAGGAACTGAACAGAGTTACAAAACTAATTTGCAAGTGTTTTGTACCTATTTTGTAGTTCTATGTTTGTAACAATTTAAAAATAAAGCTATGCAAACCCAATATATAGAGCTGCAGATACTGACAAACTCCCTTGAAGGGTTGATCTCATACTTGCTAAAGTCAGTGGCAAAGCTTCTGTTGATGGCAATATTAAGCTTGGCTGCTCAGATTATTAACAAACCCACTTTCATTTGTGTGCCTAAATGTGAACCTGCATTTAGGGTAGTGTTAGAAGTTTAACCCCAGCTCAGTGTGTTTCTCTAAGTATTCTCTAGTTCAGGACAAGTATGCCTAGTTTCTAGGAAAGAAATACCTGAAAAATTAACCCTTATTTAGCATCTACTTAAAGATCTTGTTATTGCTTATATTTACATTTATGTTGACAGTAGCAGTTGTAAAGATACAAAAATACTAGTGAGAAGATTTAGTTTCTTAACCTAAATAAGATGTAACGTACCGGGACGAAATTGTAGGAAAGCTGTAGAGGTACAATAGCATAGTTATAGCTGTTTCAAAAAACTTCTTGATGCTTTGAGGAGAACCCTGACTGCATTTCCTTGACCATTTTTGGTGTGCCATAGAACTAAACCAAGTCAGCTTAAACCATTTTGAAGAGTTTATTTTACTTTGCATTGCAGCAGACTAGGCTCATGGACAACAGTGTTAGGTCTTCAGCTGAGAAGCAGGAGCTTTGCCAGCTGTGCAGCCTTAATTGCCTGCGTTTGAACACGTTGTAGCGCTTGGAGGTGTGAATTAGGCAGAACTTTCTAAAAACATGTTTGAATTTTTTTTTCCTCATGGTGTCACTACAGCACACTATATATTTAATTGTGGGGTTTATATTTAAATATTCTTCTTTCAAGTAGTATTGGAAGAAAAAAACGTTCTTCAAAGACACTTACAGACCAGACTTCCCCATCACCCCAAAAAGTTCTCATAGTAAAAATGAGCCGTCCCAAAATGATTCTCCTCCTGTTTTGTTGTCCTTTTTGAAGGTGGATCTTTTTGGCAGTGGGAATTACTTAAAGAAGTATGTGAATTGAAGAGGAGGGTTTCTAACTGGGAGCTCCTTAGGCATAGGTCCACTAGAACCTATGCCAATTTTTTAAAGGTAGTTCTTTAGTGCGTATGTTTGAGGGATTTTTTTGCCTGCAGTGTCAATTGGATTATCACTTTCACAGAATGATAATTTCTTTTCTGCTGAAATTAATTGTTACATTAAGATTGCCATTAATTATGGTCACATGTTCTAAATGCCATCCACACACAAGATGAATGTGCACTCCACAGAGATGGATAATCACCTCAAGATGAGAACTGTCCTGATAACACTTGTAGAGATAGAAATGTGCTATTTCCATGGTCCGTGTGTGTGTGTGTAAAGGGTGGAATGGGCTTTTTATTTTGCTTTTGCAACACTAGAAATTTCATCACTGTCTGCCTTTCTGAAGAGTTTCTCTTAATTAATAGAATGCCACTGTGAGTCAAGATGGAGACTGATGTAAGTAAGCCTAAATTCAGACAGGTTCAGTTGAAGTAACAAAGACATTAAATTAAAAAATAATAACTGCCACTTGTGCTTTGGGATTTTGTCTGTGACTGATGATTCACTGGGATGTGAGCACCTGTGTGCAGCCCACCACTGGTGTACTTCAGAGAAACAGAGGAGGTATCAGTAGGAGTGTGTTGATTGTAATATGGTTTGGTGTGTGCATGCTCAGCTGTTTCATGTGTTAACAATGAAATGGTTTACTTCCCTGACACAAGTTTCAGAGAGACCCGTTTTACAGGGATTATTTTTTTCCCCTACATCAAGTTCTTTGACAACTCTTAGCGTGTTTTGCATGGTACTGTAGCATAGATCCTTTTGAAGGAATGATGTTATGGCCAAATAGTTCCTCTTTCACATGCACTCAGCCGTTACAGGATTTAACTGCCAAATTGTGCAGTTCCCTGTTATTTAACAAAACAAAACCAAAAAAAACAACTCTTCCACCCCCAAATATAAGCTTCAGTTTTCAGAGTAAAGGGTATTTGCAGAGAAAAAGAGATGGAAAAGAAGTGATGCCTCTGAAGAAAATTTCTGAAGAATTTGAGGGAAGGAGCAGTAAGTGGAGGGAGTCCAAATCCTGTTACTTAAGCATCCCTATAGCCTGTGAAACTCAAGAGGCTTGTTTTCTCCTCTCTGCTGGCAGATGACTCTATGGCAACAGCCCACTGATCATCTCAGAGGTGGGCTAATTCAAAACTATAGGCGAAAACAGTGATGCTGGAAACAGTAGTTAGTTTGAAGCTGCCTGACCTGTTTTCAGTGTTTTAAAGAGCTGTTGCTATGGTAACAGCAGCTCACCAAGGACCCAATGCTACAAAGTTTCAGAGGTTGGGCAGTCATGTGCACATGGACAGGGTTTGTCACTTCCAACATCGGCTGTGTTCCCTGCACCAACCTTTTTTACAGGTACCCGTGCACCCTAGAATTAGCACAGATACTTGAGAAAACATATTATCTAAATCCTAATGAAGCAGTTTACTAATCTAACTTGATTTCAACTAATTTCTTTCTTTGTTCATCTTCTCTGTATTGCAGCTTCCCAAAATAAAGTACCTCCAAAGAATGATAGCTGCCATATCCTGTGGTCCTCAAATTGTCCTGTCACTCAAAAGCATTATCGTGTTGTTCTGCAGTTCTGTATTACATGTTACTGAAGTCAACAAACATAAGCTGTTTGACCATGGGTTAGGGAGAAATGAATTCCAGAGCTGAAATGCCTTCATTGAAAAATAGCCCAACAGCTTTAATCAGTGAATTGCTGTCTGAAATGCCTCTGCTGCTGGCAGTTGCCATTGTAACATATGGGGAGAGAGGATCTTGCAGATGGTCAATTCAAGAAACTATTTAACAACTTTAATTTGAAAATCAATGCAGTGAACTTCACCTGGTGTCTGGAGTTACTGTGCTTATTGTGCAGTCACTTAGTAAGTGAACAACAATATAGTATGCTAACTGAAACGTTTGGCTAGTAGAGGTGTAATCCAGTTTTCAATTTAGTGCAGGTTTTTTTAGTACAGAGTGAGAAGAGTAACTGTAATTTGATCCGTGTCTGAAAGGAAAGTATGTTCTTGCCAAACACAGAATTTAAGAGGAGCTGTATTCGTAACTGTACCTGGTTAGACTAATTTCAGCAGTCTTCTATAGCTACAAGTTCATCTCCATCTCTGACATAAGGAAGCACCATTGCAGATGCTCGATTTGTTGGCAAGAGCATCAGGTCTGGTTCCCCCTCAGTGATCTAAAGCACAAATACCATCTGTCCTACAGTTAAGATCACTTCAGTGAGTTTCTACAGAACCGCTTACACTTGCCAGAGACAGAGAATCAGTCTAGCTACTTTTTCGTTTCTTTTTCCAGAACTGTCCTCAAATTGCCCCATATCATACGTACAGAATTATTGCTTCCAAATTCCTGCTCATTAGAGTCGGCAGCTTTCTCTGGGGCTTCTCAGGAGAAGTCCTTGTCTTCAGGGCAGCCCAAATCCATTTCTTAGCTTTTTGCGGGAGTGACTAGCTGTCCTCAGAATTGTGACCAAGTCAGAGCTGGTACAGAGCTGTCTTGTTATTTTTGCCACAGCTAGATGATTGGCAAGTGGGTGTACTGGTGAGTGGTTAAGGCTTGCAGCTGGTCAGGTTCAGCAGGCAGCCTCGTGCTATGTAGAGATAAAGCCCAAAGGGCAGTTGTGGTTGAAGAAATTGATACATCCCACCCTGTGCTCCACTGTGTTAGTGATGTATTAATAACAATATAAGTCTCTCTATGTCAAGAAAACCACAAATGCACCAAGATATGTGTTGGAGGATGATATAGGTGAGGTTGTAGTTAGGTATGAGGTGAAGGGGTAAATAACCCTATATCTAAATGTGTTGTTCTTTACATAACAGCCACTCATTTAAGTTTTGGGTTTGTTAACTTCACACACTATTGAGAGAACACTAAAATAATGAAACCACCATGAGGCTGCAAGAGTTCTGGTAACATTGGGAACTGAAATACTTGTTCTTTTTCTCTGCCAGGTTTATGGTTTTGATTTCCTTTCTGGGCATTTAGAAGAACTGGGTTATTTTTTCAGTAGTAAGACATTCTGGGACAAAGATGAAAGGAAAAACTTCACCAGCAATCAAAGTTAGAGGAAAGCTTGGACTGTGGTTCTCCATGGCAATACAGTCCAATTGTAACAGTATTAGAGAACCAGAGTAGTGGAGGTAAATAGTTGGTGTAGTATTTTGAGCTGTATTTTTATATCCTAATATGACTGTAAAAGGCATTCGTATTCTTTTATTTCAGCATTTATTGGTATTTTGGTTAAAACCAAGTTTCTTTGGATATCTACACAGTATGGAAAAAAAAAAAGGATAGAAAGAAGACAGCTCTTGGAATGTTGCTTTCTTTCATAGGTGTAAAAGCCCAGTTGTCAGTCAACTAAACAAGTAAAACAGTTTTTGACTCAGTATTTTACACTTTCATGTGTTAGTCTAATGATAGGATCTACAACTCATTTTAATTGCTTTTTATTGGTTTTTTTAATTGCTTCCCATTGCTTGTACGCAAACAGATTCCCTTTATTCTGTCTTTTCCTTTCACCTTTCCCTTTGCTATAAATGTTAAGAACAACACTTTGTCATAAGTTAATGAATGAATAAATAAATTGGATAGTCTGTATTAATCTTTGGCATGACATATCACAAGTTGCACAGGAAGCACCCTTTGTGAGCTGTATGTCACCAGGAGGTTCTCTGTCAGCTGTGATTTATCACCTCTTCTGGTATAAACTTTGAAGATGTGTAAACTTAGTTCTGATTTACTGAGATTTTTCTAGCCAGTAATTTTTACTTATCAACTACTTAAGCTTTCTTACTGGTGTAATACCCACCTATCTCTAGCTTTGCCACTCTGAGAATTGGTACTGACCCTCTTTGACACCCTTGTTCTTCCTCTTTGAAAATACCAGATTTTTACCTCTAATTCAGTGTGGCATTAGCTTGGCTTACCTGTATTATTTAAGTTGTAGTTTACAACTTGTGTTTATAATACCACTTCTTTAGTCAGGAGTCTATGTTCAGTTATGTGAAAAAACCTGCAGGGTCTCAACAGTTGTTTGTGTCTGCCACTGCATTGTCAGTAGACAGGGTTACCTTGAAGATGTCTTGTATTTCAAAAAGATTTGCTTCTGCTGTTAAAATTCTGGGCTGGCAGAGTTTTTCTCAGGACATGTTGTACCTAAATACACTACTACTTGAGGATTTTTGATTTCTGATCTTAGCTGTTTGGGGTTTTCCTAAACGACCTGGAAATATCGACTCTTTATGTTGTTGGGAAAGAATTGTACAATTTTTCCCTCCTTCAAATCAAAAGCAGATAGGTCAAAAAATATTGTAAATAGGTAATTTTCTCAGAAGGGATAAAAAGATGACTTAAGTAAACTGTCATGATTTTTGTGCCCTTTCAAAATTTTTGTCAGATAAACTTGGATTTCAGTTTCTCTTTATATTTAAATGAGCATCTAACTTCAAGAAAACATGAAGTCACAAAGCCGCTCAAGTCCAGTCCATTACAACTCAAAATGATCAGAACAATGACTTATTCTTTCAGCAGTTTCTGAGCTGCTTATGCTTGGGATGTGTTGACACGGTAATCTGAGCACAAGTAGAGGTAGAGGTCATCTTAAAATAAATTAGCAAGTAAAGAATGATTCCAATGTTCTTTTTTCTTGTGTACTACTGTATTATTTTTGTTTAGGGAGGTATTTGTTGTCCAAACTACTATTAATGTGATGAAAAATGAGAGATTAAATTCACTTGCTAGATTATCTTTTCTGCATCCCTTCTTAAATAGATTGTTCCAATAATGTGATACTGAGTGCTTTTTCCAGACTAGCTTAACACATCTGAATTGAAGGTTCTTCTGTCACTTCCCTTGGGGGCCTGTGTTAGCAGCTTTGTAGATCTGACAGTTAAACAATATCCTTTTAATCTTCAGTTTAAAATTTTATGGTGTTATGCCTAGTTATAGCTCTTTGAACAGACTTCAAAAATTCTTTCTCCTGCAAGGAGAAATTACTTACCCAAGTTATATAGGTTATTAAATCTTCCTTTACGTGTCTATCTCAGGAACAATATTGCACAATAAAACTAAATATGCATGAGTGTGTGAATACCACCCTGGAAATTGTT
This sequence comes from Piaya cayana, assembly GCA_013389865.1. Classification (NCBI taxonomy): domain Eukaryota; kingdom Metazoa; phylum Chordata; class Aves; order Cuculiformes; family Coccyzidae; genus Piaya; species Piaya cayana. The sequence continues at coordinate 84,016 of WAAB01017193.1, read as the reverse complement.
ATAAAAGATTTGGAGTTATTTTCTACTCTGAAGGTCCCTGGAGTGTAACCAGGTTGTTGGTAGTTGCCAAGAATGTGATTGGTTTCCCCATGTGTCAGTTCTGTACTTGCATCATCAACATCCACAGGTGGGAATAGCTGGTTCTCCAGGAATAGGACATCTGTCATCAGGCCATTAATTATAAGTTGTGACAAGCCATCCTTGGATCTGGAACTGCAGCGCAGGAACAAAAATATAGTAATAGCCTTACAGCAACTTAACGATAGCCAGGGGATATTAGTTGGTCCCTGTGGCATCTTCCCAAAGAAGCTACTCCTACTCTCTATGTGTTGAATGAACTGAGCATTGATAGGCTCAGAGAAACAGGTTTTGAGCTTAGAGTGTCTCCTTTTGGACACAAAGGACAAAACATGGTGAAGTTAAAACACAAACAAACCCTCTCTGTTTCATGTATGAACTGTTTTAAGATAGCAGGTAAATAAATTGTTGGTTTCACAGAAGGAAGAGGCTAACCATTGGCAGGCAGCAAGGAATTTATTGTCATGGGTGCTCCCAGGGTTATTAAAATAGTTGTGTAGTGTAGGAAGCATGGATGGAGCCATTATCTTCAGTCTCAATATTTCATTCATGTAATCCAGTAGTTTGTAGGAATGATTTTTCAGGGGAAATGATTTTCTGCTTGGACTATATTGTGATGTCTTATGGCTGGTATTAAGAACTTCAAAGAAGGAAGTATTTTACACTGTACATATATTAAAATAGATTAATCAAGTTCATTACTAGAAATATGAATGCCAACTTAAGGAAACAGTTAATCATTCCTATAATTAGAATTACAGCACAATATATTATTCAAAAACATTGCTTGAAGTTGAATCTGTGGTGAAACTAAGAACACCATCCTAAAAATCAACACATGCTCTTTTTTAAATTTCATTTTGCAATCAAGATACAGTACTAAAAGTGTCAAAGACTACGTACTTCAAACAGTTCAGAGACTAAATAATGTCAGGTTTTTGCATAAGATTTAATTGAACAAGGAGATTATCTTAATTTGCCTATGTTGTGCTTGTGAAATGGTTTGGGTTCTCTCCCTGTTTAAGGAAATACTCTTCAGGAAAAACTATTACTGTTTTTGATTTGCAGATAAATTGCTTTTTAACGCTTTGTGCCCATTCATTGAACAGTTCATGAGAATTTGTCTATATTAGTGTATTTTGCACTGCGTCATCTCTAGGCTTTTTCTCCAGATTACCTTTTTAACTGCTGGTGCTGACTATTCTTCTGTGCTAATCTAATGCACCTATTTTGCTCCAGATTATATTTATGTCACTGGTATTGTTTGACAGACAGGATTATTTTCATTTCAAACTAGTATAGCCATGCCAGATCTGAAGGGAATGAAACACTGTTTGAACCTATGACAAATAATTTTCACGGTATATTAGCAGATGCAATATTTGTGTTTGGTGTAGCCTATCCTGTCAGAACAGGATTTTCTGGTATAGCTTGAGTAATGTATTTGCGCTGGCAGAAACCTTTTGGTTGAGAGATGACAGTGAGAAAGATTCAGATCTGAGTATTTATTCAAGGACTTTCCCAATTGTAGAAACCTATAATGGAAAAATGAACAAATGCCTTTATCATCAGGAGCATGGTTGCAGAGAAACAGTGAATGATTCCACAATGAATTCATAGCAGAGCTGGAATAAGATGCAAGAGTCCTGCTATCAGGTCTCATGTGAAGCAGTAAACTCTGCTCACTCCCATATATCTCACCTTCACTTTCAAATGATCCACTACTTGGTGACAAGCTTATTTAATTTAGCTTATGTCCTCTTCTGGGCATTTTTTAATATGCTAGGCTGTGGAGTCTTGGTTTGGATGCTATGGCAGTTCAGTTAAATAAGAAGTGATGAATATCCTTATTTAATCAACATCTATTACATGTATGATTCATGTTGTAAAATTACTTACTATTTTATTTCTTTTTATATATTTATTGAATTCCATATGTTGAGTATTAAAAGTTAAGCATTCTTTTCTCCTTTAGATGATCACTGTCACCCTTATTTTGCCAGCCAAGTAGATTAAGTGATAGGTGTGTGTCAGCATTCATAGAATCATAGACTTGTTTTGCTGGAAAAGACCTTTGAGAACTGTACTAAACCATATCCCTAAGCAATTCATCTACTCATCTTCTAAATACCTCCAGGGAGGGTGACTCAACCACTCCCCAGGGCAGCTTATTCCAATGCCCGATAGTCCTTCCAGTGAAGAAATGCTTCCTGATATCTAATCTCAACCCTCCCCTGGTGCAGCTTGAGGCTATTACCTCTTGTACTATCACCAGAGGAGACCAGCACCCACCTCGCACCAACCTCATTTCAAGTGATTTTAGGCAGTGATAGTGATATACTATAGTGATGAATATATTTGCTTATTCATCTGGGATACTTTCATATGTATTTTTATAAGCTAATAATGGGTGAAGAATTATTTTTTCTCAACAAGCATGTACCAAATCAGACATACTGTAAATGCAAAACATTAACTTTGTCATCTGTGTTCAAAATGTTGACTGTGTCAGTGCTCCTTGTGATTTGTTCTCATGCTGAAACGTTGTCAAAATATCTAATAGCCAGTTTCTCCACCCTTGTGCACTGGAAGATTCCATTTTAGAAGTACGCGGTGGCCAGCAATACAGAATAGAGGCAAATATTCTGACAGTATATCTTTGAAAACCATCTGATTATGAATTAGGAAGTAGTTTGGTAGACCCTTGCTGAGCATGCTCAAACTTTAATTCCTCTCTTTCCTTAGTACTGTTATTGATACTGTTTACCTCAAAAGCACTGTACATGAATGATTCTGACATGGTGAGGTGGGAAGGTGTAGGGCTCTAATGATCACCTAAGTCACAAATACTAAGTCACAAGGAAATGACATTCAGGAGAATGTGTATTAAAATGAATTTGCAATGTAAAAAAAAAGATAATGTAAGAGGTGCAAGTTTACAATAATATAAAAATTGTAGTATTTTTGAATTTTGTGTGGGAATTATGTTTTGTAAATTTTAAATCCCAAGTGCTTTATTAGATATGCTATACCTAGTTTCTTAGCATTAATTAGTCACAAATCAGAGTAAAATAACTATCAGATACACGAAGACCGTACACTAACATATTGGAGCATTTTTATTTAAAAAAACCACCAAAAACTGTCACAGAAGCTCTAACAGAACTGAAAAATGTATTGAAGCACGTACTCAATTTCAGGCAGGTAAGCAGCCACATTCCAGCAGTAGGATTACTAATGTATTTTTTCAAGTTTCTTATGTCCAAGCCTTTTGTTGCCTCTTTTGCAGCATGCAGTCATTGCTGTAACTTCATGGTCCCTTTGTTCATAGTTGAGATACTCATACAAAATCACAAGTTTCTGAGAAAAGTCGAGTATGTTTCAACAGACTGCTGCTTGTCAGACCTAGGTTCAGTGTAGTTTAAGACATAACACATCAAAAATATCAGTAGTGTGAACTTGGTGTTTACCTATAGAACTGTTTATGGTGCTATTGAAATCTAAGAGGGATTTGCATTAATAATGAGGAAAGCCATAAAGAGCATGTACAGATGTTTCCTAACACAGTAGGTTTGTTGCTCTAAAGGCATATGACCACATTGGAAAATTGCTATTGCATGTCTTGGCAGTTCATTAAAAACTGAAAACTTAAAGCTAACCAGTATTTTGATGGACTAAGTTCAAGGTCACCTTTTGTTTAAATGATGTTTTGTTTTCTGTAATTAGACCATGCCAGGTGTATTAAGTATGTAATTAAAAACACAAGGTTTGGCTAATTCAGGGTAAATGAGAATGAAATACAAGGTCATTATTTGTCTCTAGTGGGACTCCAGATGAACAGTGCACATGGAACTATTTATAAAACGTTTTGCATGGTCAGAAATTGCTTTAGGTTGCTGTCCATGGCTTTTAAATTAAACTCACAGATTTTTACAAAAGTACCTGTAACAGAGATATATGTTCCCATGACTAGTTTTGGATTTGAATTGAAGTAAATATATATATACACACACACATATATATATGATGTGCAATTCTATGACATAGATTTAAAAACAGAAAAGGAAAAAAGAAAAAGGGTAGAAAAGGTAGTAAGAGAGTCTGTGAGGCATTCTTCAAAATGTTATTAGGGTGCACTTCCACTGATTGCCATGCTACTGAGCAGCTGGTTCAAAGTATCAGAAATAATACCTGAAAGGGAATGGGCTGCTTCTGTGGCAGGGTATTGAATTTCTTGGTCTATGAATGCTATGTTGCACAGTGATGGCAAATGTACACCACTGTACTGCACAGTAACCAAACCTTAATGGAGGCAAAATTCCTCTACCAGCAATGATATTCGTTGTTCCTGCACCTCTGACCCACATAAACTTCTCCTGAGGGCCCTGCAGTTCCCACAGCGTGGGGATAGAGCTGGATGTAAGCTATGGATCTGACCAGTCTAGGATAGAGCCCGTGGAAGGTGGTTTAACCAGTGAGACCGTGGTCTTCTGTCTCCCAAGATTAGTGTCCTTTTCTCTGTACCTTGTGAATTTGGGGAGAAGTTAAGTGGAAGACACATGCAGTGCAGTGTGTTGCTTAGGTTTTGTGCATGCAAGTAAAATCACTTAGACTTGTCTTCAAAAATTAAAATAGCTGTAAGCTACCAGGGTACATAAAGTTTAAGCAAGTGTTTAAAGAAGTGGTATGTGAAAGGGCCTTGGGGATTTATGTGGAGTTTGGGGTTTTTTTGGGGGTTGCGGGGGTGGGAGGGTGTCATTGTGGTATTGTTTTGGTTCGAGGTTTTTTTTTGGTCAGTCGCTTGGATTGTGGGTTTGGTTTTTTGTTTTTTTTTTTTTTTTTTTTTTAAGGAATTAAGTCCACACTCTAAAATCAGTCCCTTTGGAATACTATCAGTTGGCCTCACTGAATTCAGGTGAAACAAGGATTTGCCTGTACTTTTCGTGGTCTTTGATATCTTGACTATGCAGGTGATATTTGAAAAACTAGATTTTTTAGAGTTGCACAGTTTCTTCAGAACTACGGCATACTTGGAAATGCTTTTCAGTGAGAGGCCCCTGTTCTTAACAGTTTGTATCAACACCTTTACTGTGTTTAAAAGTGACCAGGAACTGAAGAGAGGTTCCTCAGGACTATCAAGAGTAGCCAGCCATGGAGAAATGCAGTCACAGAAGAAAGTTGCTGAGCTTCATGCTTATGCTGTGTTCCTGAGAGATTTCAGAATACTCACACAGAACAACTAGACAGTTCCTTTTACCATTTGTATTTCTGTAGAGATAGGACCAGAATTTCAACAGGCACAGAAACCATGACAAGTAGGTCAGCATGAGGGGATAACTCTTAATCTTCTGTACGTATTTCAGTGTTGCTTTTAGAAAGAATTTAGTCTTGTTAAATTCCCAGAGGAGGATGGAATGTCATGGTGTTGCTGGGACGGTTTACTTATAGCAGTGGGAATGTGATAATATTTGAAATTATTTTTCTGTCAGATTACTGCTTGTTTTTCTAAAGATGCCCTTATTTCTTTTCATGGTTTTTCCTTCCCCCCATTTACTGCTACATAACTAATCCCATTTCCTAGTGTGCTTTTTTTCTTAATAAACTTATTTCACAGTAGAAAATAAGATTATTTTTGCAGTTGTCCTGAGAACCTTGAATCTACAGAAGTATTTATTTCTTGGAACCTGCTGCCAATTGCACTGGGTGGTTATTACATGATAATCCCACTCTTAGTTTGGAAAACAAAGCAACTGGTCTAACCTGTATGTTGTAAAACCCATCCCGAAAAGCAAGCAAAGGTGATCAGATGTACCTGAGCTGTCGCAGTGTGCAGCCTTTGCTGGAGCTGTTGCAACTGATGACAACCTGCTTCAGATGCCAATGCTTCTTTGCAGCCCAGAGGCCATATAGCACTGGACGGTGAAGCTGACACCCACCCTGTATGTGTCTGTCTTGAATCTGATAGCATGCATCCACTTCTGTGCCGGGATCCAGCACAGCACTGGAAGAAAGAGGGGATCCATAAGTGCACCAGCAGCTGTGCAGCTCCTGCAGCAGTCAGGCTGTCTGGGAATGTGCAGTCCCTTTTGTAAGAGTAGGTGTTAGTGCCAGAGCTGTGGAGATGCTCTTGTCTGTTACCTGACCATGATTTATAGAATATGTACTAGGTTTTCAGCTAAAAATTAAAAAGAGTGCCTGATGTATGAACCTGCTGACTCAGGAGCCTGGTGATCCTGGCAGTTGCTTTAACAGGACTGGCTACCTTAAAACCATTAAAAAAAACCCAAATGAAACAAAAACAAAGAAAGAACCCACACACAAACAAGTAGTTACCGATTTGGAATGCCATGTCCCTGGAATATATAAACACAAAGAATAGATTGCAGTTTAAGAAAGGTCTGGTTTGCCTCTTAATGTCAGCAATACAAGTTTCTTAAACTGAACAAAGGTGAAAGATCAAAATAAGACACATTCCATTCCTGAAGTGAGATGAAAGCAAGTTTCTGCTTGATATGATAGGAAGTAGCTTGAATAATATTTTATCCTTTTTGAAAAAAAAGAAAAAGGTATTTTAAAGCTGCCAAGGACTTCGTACGCAGGTGGTTATCAATTGCGTAAGTGTCAGGTATTTAAGTAGAAGTTGGTTGGCTTGTCCTTATAAGGTTTTTTATTAGTAGTTTTATTTTTTCGCTGATTGTAGTGCCAAGTTCATGCTTTGTTTTGTCTTGTACATGGTAAAAGCATGGTACTTGATCACAAGTGACCTTTTGTGAAGTTTAGTTAGAATTGCTGTTTGATGCATTTGTAAGCATGGAATATATGGTTTTATGTATGAGTAATGCCTTGCACTCTTTAAGGAAGGTTTTCTGCTTGCTGTGGTGGTTGCTGTTGAATCTTTGCTACATTTGTACATCAAAAATAGCATATGTTGATTTATGGGGGAAAAAGTACTGAGTAAAAATGCTGCTTTTTATTACTTCTGTTAATAGCAGCAATGTCTGATTGTGAAGCAGGCAAGAGAATTTAACTGTAAATACAGCAGGACTTTGTATCAATTTAGGGAGAAATACAGGAATCATCTCAGAAGGTTGGTTAATGTTGTAACACTTTCTTTTGTAAATGTCAGGCTCATGCTGACATCGATGTTTTACGAAGTTTATATCTAGATGAACAGTCATAAGGAATCATTAATGGAGAGTTTCCTGTCTCTGTTGCTTGCCAAAATTTCCTTTCCAATTTTTCCTTCCTGGGTGGATAAACTAGGTGATTTCATGTTTGAGTATAGAAGGCCGTCTAGTTTTTATCTGTGGGAGGTTTATGTTAAGAAGTGATATTTCACTTTCATGGTATACGTATTTAAAGGTTAGACTGAACCGTGTTCAAGTCAGAGCATTACTGTAGCCGTCTCAAGACTTCTTCCAGTTTTGACAGTCACATGAAATTAGTTGAATCCTTTAAATTACCTGAATGCATTTTGACTACACTTCAGATTTGCTTCATGACAAGCCATCTGCCTCATGGCAGAGGTGCTGTGATAGTTCATCACGTGGTCCTCGACCATGTGCCACCCTTGATGGCAGAAGTTAAAACCTCACTTTCCCACTGCCCTTGGTTTGCCAGTTTTGGCTGGGAATGATCTGAGCCTGTCGTTTTAGTAATAGTGTTGTGCTGCATAGCATGGAGTGAAACTGAATGAGGAGTTGCCGTCCTTATCAGTAAAAGATCTCTTTACTTCACAGTAAGATACATTTTTCTTGCAGTCTTGTAGAATCTTGGTATTTTGGAGAGTTTTAGTAGGCTATATGATAGCTTGTTTTGCAATACTTGAAGAAATTTTTGCCCTATATTTTATGTTCAGTAGATTCAGAGGTGCCTTTTAATTCATAGGACAGAGGACTTCCTAATAGACATTCACTTTCTGGTGAAATGGTCCCTAATGAGACTATGATTGTGACCTAAACTTTTATTGTGGTTGGTTGTGTTGTTTTTCATGATAATCAGAATCCAGGATGAGAAGTGAAATAGCAATTTCCTCATTGAAATGTTTTAATTAAAACGCTTTTGTTGAAGTGTTACAGTTGTCTTTACATTTTCATCAGAACTGTCACAACAATTACGGACCCCACTATTCATATACTACTTTTAAATTTGCTATATTTTTGATAAAGTAATACTTCTGCACGATGAAAGATGTGATGCCAAGTCACTAAAGGCTCTTCTGAGACAGTAGCTTTTGAATGATTCCAGATTCCACCAGGGGCTGCCTGAGCAGGTAATTGAACACAGGTCAGGACCTCAGCAGTAGTGCTGAAGCAATGTAAAGGGTTTACTGCTGGTAACACCTTCAACTTTTTCTTCAAAGACAGTCTTTCTTCCTCTTCAAAGATGTGGAGATGTTTTAGATGTATATTTGATGAGTTAGATAATGTTTTAAAATCAATTGTATAACTGCAGGTTTTCAGTAGATCCCCACCCATATCCACTACTGGGTCTTAATTCACTTTTTTTTTTTGTAATGTGAATAGGTGAGATTTAGATAGAGAGTAAAATAATCTATATTGTTAGATTCTTGTTCTATTTCTTTTATTACCTTTTCATTTTTCTTATGGTATTTTTAGTTTATACTAGGAAGGGATATAAAAGCTTAAAAGGTTATTGTGATAGTTTACTTTGTAAGATGGTGTTAGAAAAAGTTTACAAAAGCATATTTTGTGTAGCCTGCTGATAATGTCTGTTAATCACTCCACAGCACTCCACTTTATGAAGTAAGAAAAAAGTTTACAGTCAAATTTTCTAAGACTGCTATTCCCAAACCCACAAGAAATATTTGGTACAAAAGCTTTCCTTGCTGGTATTAAAATTTCACTTGCAGCTTGTTGGATTTTTGGTAGGGCAGTCTTGTTATTCCACTGCAAAGCATAACATGAAACCGAAAATATGCTCAAGGTACACCATCTCTGTATTTCTTCTAAAGTGCTGTGAATGCCAGAAAGAGGAAAGCCTCTCTTGGTTTACCCTCAGCCCTGTTGAATCCCACACCCTTGTATTTAATTTTTTTGTGTGCAGTTCTGTTGGCAGACTGATGTTGAGGGAACTACTAATCCTATTGGCAGAGTTTTGGGGAAAATATTTTACATGATACGTTCTAGTGCTTAGAATCAGTTTTATTCACTTTGTCATGAAAGCATGGCCATCTTTCATAGATTTTTACAATCTCCCCCAACCTATACTTATCCAAAATGGGATAGTCAGTTTTACAGTGTGTTTTTTTTGTTAACATTGAATTGTATTGGTGTTTCCAATTTCTAATTACCTTGTACAAAGAACCTTTTTTGCAATCTAGCTGTATGTTATTGCTCTGTTTCCTGAGGAGAGGAGACTTATGTGATTTTTCTGTTTGTCCTGATAGATTTGAATCATGTTGTCCAAATTTGGCTAAGGTAGAAGTTTCAAAGGAATTAAATTTGCTACAAGTTTCCATGCTACTACTACTACTGCTGCTGCTACTACTACTAATTTACCTGTGAGAAGAGGGATTCAGATCAATGCTTATGCTCAGGTACAGGTTGTGGGCTGAGGTCCATAGTCAGATGTTGTCTTTGGCCTGCTGGTGGGTTGATCTTAGCCACTGTTGCTTGGAACCATGGATATATGTGTGCATCTTACTCCAGATTTAATCAGGAGATGAGTTATGGAAAGAGAAGCATGGCAGAAGAGGGCACCTGCTGATTTCTGTTACTTTCCTTATAGTGATCATAGCAGTCAGATAATCAGATAGCTGAGTCAGTTTAGCTTGCTCTAAAAACTTCTGACACCCACTTTTCCTCCCCTCCCTCCCAGCTCAGCCTGCGGTTGCAGATTTAGTAGATTTCATGCACAGAAGTGGTCGGGAGCCTAGGATTTTCACAGAACAGGACTGACCCTTTTGGCTACCTCCTGTCATCAGATCAGATTAAATGTAGAATGAAGCTGCTTTCTTAATCTCTGTCCTTTTTTAGACTGCTCTCAAGTTCTCCTGCTACTTTATTAGTGACAAATCAAGGCTGTTCTTTCTGTTAAGATTCTTGTCTTTGGTTTAGTTGCACCACGCCTGAACTAACTCTTTTTATGCGAGAATTCCCTTCATATAATGGTTTCCATATGTCTCCTGAATCAAATCTAAATTTACCATCTTTGATTTGAGCTGTGTTTTAATCCCATCTGCTTTTTTCATCCTTCTTTGAAACAAGAGAGGAGTGAAAAGAGTGTTTTTTCTTGACCAGGCTCTCAATACAAGTCAGTGGGTAACAACCAAAAAGGAGTTTTGCTAAAGAGGGCTTTGATTTTGGATTCGTTAATTCTTCAAACAAAGAGCTTATAGATGTATTATTTCTTCTATACACAAAATTTTGATTTGGACTGGTCCATGTTGTGATTGTAGCTTTGATACAGAGATATCTGTGCATCATTTATTTTTATTTTAGGAGAAATAAATGCATTAAAGGTGTTTTGCTCGTAGGTATGAATGTCAAATTATCCATTCTGTATGACTTCCATGTTAAACGAAATTCAGACTCCAGAATGTTTTTTCCTCAAAGGTCATTGGAAAGGTGAGGAGCAGAGATGAAATGATAACCATTTCATGTTTACATTTATACAGTGCAGTAGTGGGCTGACCTACAGGAAAATAGATCCTTACATTTGAATTCCTTCATAACTTCCTAAGTCAATTGTTAGTTCCTTCTGCTGGAGGGAATTTTAGAAAACCATGTAGAACTGGCAGCAATTTAGTTATTACTGTATTCTGGTTTTGAGGGCTTTTAACTACTTATACTGTGCAACGCTGCAACAGTATTGTTAAAAGGAAGAGATTAAAAAAAAAACAGGAATGAGTTTTTGTCATAATACCTCCTGAATTTTTATCTAATGTGTTTAAATCTGCACATAATCTCTGTTAGAGACCATTAGTAGTGTGCCATATCACTACCTTTTTAATCTCCCACCTTAACTGCCCTTTTTTATTTCTCCACCTTTTAATAATTCTGTCCATGACCTTGTTTGTGCCTAAAATGTTCCTTAGGGCTAGTGCTGACACAATTTGTTCTATTCTTATCTGTTTCTATGGCATTTAATTCTTTACTGCTCAGTATTTTCTTACACAATTTTCTGTGGTTGTTATGGCAACAATAAATAGCAAACTTCACAATTTTCAAGCAATATTGCTTTTAAAATTTTGCATATTAAATTCCTGAGCAAGAGATGAAATATTTTCAACAGAGTTAAGCTAATTAATAAATTACTGTGTAGTTCTGCAATGTTGCTGCTTCAAGGCAAGGTGGAAGAGTATAAATAGAATACATTTGTGAAGGTTGGAGAAGTTGTTAGATTACTGAAACTACTTCGCTGCTATTGTTATTTGAATGGCCAGGATCTGGTAAGCATGACTGGCATTGTAGCAGCAGCAGTATTAACCAGGTTACTAGGCATTAAGCTCATAATTATGAGGGTTCTCTGTGTAATAACAGACCCTCAGATGCCACAAGTACAAGCTCCCAGGTTGGAAGATGTTTGGAGATACTCATGTCAAAAACAACAGGAGGAAATAGTTTTAAGTTCAATCTTACGGAAGTAAGAGGAGATACTGATGGCGGAAAAGGGAGTTTTGTTTGAGATTTGAAATGGGTTAGGACTGTAAGAAGCCAATAGCTCTGTGAATGTTTAAAGTCAGACTCACTAATGAAAATGGAAGCAATCAAAATTGCTTATTTTAAAAAATGAATTGATGGACCAGGTCCACAAGGGTTTTTGTATACAACATGATTATGTTACTACTTTAAAATACCTCTTCATGCATTTGGAATTTTTAAATATTTTGAAGTCATTACTCACATTCATTATGTCTTTAACAGAGCCTGTGGTGAATTTGATATTCACTGGAACAGAATAATTTGCTAAAATAAATTATTTTTTGTTTTCTTTAGTATGTTTGATTTTACAGCATTGGGAAGTCTTGTGACATATACCATATTTGCAATTCCAACTGTGTGCACATATGTGTGTATGTGAGATAAAGTAGGAATATTATGCAGTGAAAACCTTCCCTTTTCAGTGCTGCCAAAAACACCAGCAATGCATTGCCTCCTCCATGTTGTTGCCGTTGTGGTTTACACTCTGATTTCAGACCATAAGAATGTAAGTTCTCCCTCCAGGTGTGTCAGCAGCAGTACAAGTCTTGAAAGCAGTAAGCAGAAAAGAAGATATAATTTTCTCCCCATCTAAACTTGAGCTGGCAGCTTGTTTCTTTTGGAAGAAGAAAATTGGCTAGTCAGTCCACTGTTCAATGTGTGGTAGTTCAACAAGGCAGTTTGTATTCAAAACCATAACAGCTTTTCTGAAGATGGTGGCTTAAAGCCAAAATCCACTTCTCTGTCACCAGTAGAACCTACCCAGAAAATAATTTTCATTTCCAAATGAAAATATATCTCTGTTCTGTGTGGAAAGAGGAGAGGAGATTGTTGGGGACAATTTCAATTATTATATTTCTGCTCTTCTTAGAATCTGGTGCTGTATGTTAATACCAGGTTCTAAACTTGCTTGATATGATGCTGTTTTCTGGTTGTGACAGGATGCATTATAAAGATATTAACAGGAAGTTTTTTGTATCCTTCTACCACGAGGTGAATTCATTAGCATTAATTCAAGAATGTGTGCTTTATTAGCATAGTTTTTCCTCAACAGTAAGTCCTCTCTGACTATATTTTATCTTCAACAGTAATTCCTAACGTCCCCATCCAGACGTGCAATAATAAGATCAAGAAGTAATCCATGTGCATTGTAAATTCATATTTAATAGAGTGTGTCCAGGACAGATATGCAATCTTTTTGACACTGAACATATGTTTCCCTGCACTTGTTTGAGCTTGTGCTCTTGCATCGGATCTGTTGGTCATGAGGAAGTTGTTCACAGTCTCTCTGTTCTGACAAACTCTGAACAATGGCTGTTAGTACTTGAGCAGTCCAGTTTGTACTTTATCTCTCCTTAGTGTTGTCTTAGAATGCAGGTTACTGCTCAGACTGGGGAAGAGATGTTCTCTAAGCAGAAACCCAGTGATGTGTTTTGAATAAATTGCAAGAGCATTTAATAGCCTCTGTGTTTATATTATTTTTTTACTTTGGAAAAGCACTACTCAGAAGATTGCCTTAACAATTGAGCTGCATTTACCAGGCACTATAAATTGAAGTCAATGTTTCTTTGGCTTTTAATTACTTCTGAAATTGCAGTTGTGTAGTACACCATCCTATTTAAAGGTGAGCATGTGAGCTGTATAGATTGAGTGCACTGACACCTTGCATTTGAGGAATGCGTGTGTGTCTCTTGTTTTCCTTATCCGTTTTTTGTGGTCTAGGAATGTGATGGATGGATTGTTTGGCGTGAGTTGGAGTGTGATGGAAGCTCTTAATATTTCCTTCCCTGGTTGTTAGGGTTGGAAATAATATAGATGAGGCCCTCAGTTCTACTTCAGTTTCCAAATCATTAATACTAATCAATTAAAAAACTTAGATTAAATTCCCAGCAGTGTTCTTCTAGAGAAGGATTTAGATTTGAAGTCACAGATACTTGAACATTACAGATGTTCAAATGCAGAATGTGTAGCTGCATTTCATTGTATCAACATTTTCATTGTTGATACACTATGCAACGAATAAGATTTTATGGTTTTCCTTTTCTTAGTGGATTTTAAGCCTAGAAAACTGAAATATAGTTGAAGCCTAGATAGTCACTTGAGATGAATTGCAAAACTACCAGGGAGGCCAGAAAGATTCTACTGAGATGCGGGTCACATCATAAGGGTTTGCAGAGCTCATTTCCTAGTTTTGGCCTATATAATTGACATAATTTACTCCAGAGATGCAGAGGTGGAATAGTGAGCACTAGGAACTGCGATTGGTTTTAATGAACAGCGTTGGCACAAAAGCTTGCACAGAACCTGTTTGCATTGAGTAATAAATAACACCTATAGCTGCAGTTCTAATCTGACAAACCTAATTAAACAAACTAGTGTTGTTCTGTACTCTGTGACAAAACAAATAGATTGAATTGTAGACCTTTCTAGGAGATAATACTGTGAAGGTAGGGAAGAACTATGCTAATTTTTGGCTTGATCGCATCAATGTTTGAGTCATAGACAAAATATTTGATAGTAAAATATTTCGTTGGCAAATGATTTTGGCAGTTCTGGACTCAGTAAGTGAATATTCCACTGAATCATTGAATCTTATTCAATTAACAAATAGAGCTTCTAAACTAATACAGAGAGCATCACACTTTTCATGTGGTGGATTGTGTTTTAGAGAACAGAATTGGATTATGGTTAAGTGTTCTATTTAGTACTGAGGTAACCTAGATTGATTCATTAAGATGAGTGGTCTGTTCTTTTAATTTAGTATTGATTTTAGTTTGTGTTGGTACACAGGCTTCTTGCTTAATGTGTTTTGATATGAATGATTATCAGTAATTATCTTCTGTATTTACCTACTTTGGGGATATTTCTTAGTTTGTTACTTGTAATGAGAGTAGTCTATTACATGTCTGTAAAGGAAATGATCTACCTTTAAAAGCTGCTAACTAAGAGGTGATTTTTTATAGTTTATCCATTTCTGTATTCATTCACTTAATTTAGGTGAAATTCAGTTTGGATTAGAAGACAGTAGATGTCTACTAGATCTATACCATTTTAAGGTGGATTTCATTGGGTTAATTTGTTATTCTTTCAGTTGTTTTTTAAAAATGTGGAGCTGGTGCATTTTGTCAAAAGGAAAATTAAATCCACTTTAATGAACTTGCAGAAACTTCAGTATCTGATTGGCATGATTTGTAGATAAGACTTCAGTAGAAGGCAGCATTAAGAATTCATAAACTATTCCTTAAGGTGTAAAGAGATTTTCAAAAATCTGCTCAGTTCTTGAGCATTATAAGAAAGTTTCCTAAATGTTTAAAGTCAGTTTTCATAATATCTAGGTTGTCATAAGCAAATGAAATGAACTCCCCTGTGGCTGGGGAGCTGCTGAAGGTTATGCAGAAGTGGAACAGTACCCTTCTGTTGTCCAGGGACATTGTGAACTGTTACTATTAGAAGCCCAGATCTTTCAGCAAGCTGAATTCTTTCAGTCCTTAGGAAAATTCTGAACCACTTCAGATGCAACAGGTAGTCAAGCAGTTCAGGTTGGTGGGGGGAAGGGGGGGAAGATTTTCAAAAAATAATTGAGGAAGGATTAAAGAAAATGTGAGGAACTGAGACATGTTGTTTAAAAGCCAGCAGTGCTTCTGTTTGTGCAGAAAATGAAACTTGGTGCTGTGTAGCAAGATGCTGGTAGTCTGGGGCTAGGGGATTGCGTCTTCCCTCCTAGATCGCTGCAGGTCTCTGTGTACAGTACCAGCATGCTGTGTGTTGGTGCTTGTGCTCACGTAGGCTGTCATCCTTGCTCTTATACCTCTTCTAAGGCAGAAATCCATGTGCCTTTCCCAAGGCAGCAGGGATCTTTCTTCTCCCTGCTGTGACTAATAGCTCAGTTAAATCTTTCTGCATGGTCCTGGCTTTGTTCAGTTGCTCTTTCTGATCTTTTGCAGGCCTCTGTCAACTGATGTCTCGGTTTTACTGTCTTTTTCTCTCTTTGCTGTATTTTCTTCCTTCTCCCAGGGATTAAGAAACTTGTCATTTGTTGCCTATAAATTGCTGTAAGTTTCTGGACTGTAGGATTTTTTTCTGTCTGTCTCATATCAAAAGGGGCTGAAACTCATCCTCTGTTTTACGTGACTACTGGAATGCTTTCTGCATGAAATAAAAGCCAGCAAACAGTACGTCTATCATTTTTTTGTTTATTAAAGATGATGTGTTCTTTTCCTAAATCCTCTCTAAATTGGCTGTTTTCAACTGAACTGAATTTTCTTCTTTATAAAGCCTATAACTTTGTCAAGGTTGCCCAGCAAATAAGATATACGTTTGCTTGTGCTTTTTGGTTAGGAGGTGCTACTGTCTTCCAGCAGACTTTTCCTGTTTTGAAACTTTAGTTTTGCTATATCTGTTTTTGGTTTAGTTTTGAGTATCAACATTTTGTATGTCTAAGAAACTCGAGATTCACTCGCATTGCCCCTTACAAGGACACTGAGGTTTAAGGTTTAAAATTCTTCTAGCCTCATCTGTTACTCGTGAGTTAAGCACTTTTCTGGGTCTAGTTTTAACTTCAAGGTTATCTCTGTGCATGTATGTATCTTGTTTCATTCATTATTCAATGCGTTTCCACTTTCTGTTTTTAAAGTAAACTGAAATTGAACTATTGAAGAAAAATAGCTTTAAATTATGTAATTATGTTTTTCATGAGCTTATAGGTTTTGACCTCAGGAATTCTATTTCATGTTACTTGTATCTTTAACTTTACTTCTTAATGTGGGTTTACATTTACAATACATCTTAGCAAAACCAGGAACATCGAAGTTTTTAAAATTAATCAATGTATCTCAGTACTTAATACAGCTTGCATTAACATGTAGATTGGTAGAACTTTAAAAAGGTGTAGA
The DNA here is from genome assembly GCA_013389865.1 of Piaya cayana. Classification (NCBI taxonomy): domain Eukaryota; kingdom Metazoa; phylum Chordata; class Aves; order Cuculiformes; family Coccyzidae; genus Piaya; species Piaya cayana. The sequence goes on along the minus strand of WAAB01017193.1, from coordinate 67,383 downwards.
CCAGTTATTTTCTAAACATTTTTAAAGTGATCAGCTAGCAAGGAGGCAGTGTCTGGACTTGAGAAAACTTTGAATATGGAAGTAACATTTGGGGTTTTATAGCTGAATGATACCTGCAGCTTAGTGAAATGTGATACAGGGAAACTCAAAGGTGCTGTAGTGTGCCTGCTGATAGCTGAGCTTGTTGTTAAGGTCAACTGAAAGCACTTGCCCTGGACCTGTAGATTAATAAAGGTGAAATGCTGGCTTTTTCATAATACTTAGTATGCTAAGAGCTGTAGCTAAACAATTCCTTTTCATTCTAAAGCTTTGTATCTTTGCCTGGTAATATTTGAAAATGTGTTTGTGGGTTTTTTGTTTGATTGGTTTTAATTCCCATACTTTTTTTTTTTCCCTCCAAAGGTAGAAGGGTCTGGGGGTAGAAATCATATATATTTCTAGATCGGGTGTGGCAGTCATTTTGCTGTCAGCACTGTGTGGGTATATTTGCAATCAAGTTTAAATGGCATGGTGAGTATCCATATGGAGTGTTTTTCCTAAACTTTAGATTATAGGAGCTCCCAACAGAGTAAATAAACATTTGTAGCATTCTTCAGGGCTAACTGTACCATTAAGCTCGAGATGCCTGATGTAGACAGTCACAGCATATAAAAAAACCACCAAGATCTTCTCTGAGGCTTTTCACACTGTGATATTTTTGCCTGTGCTACTCTAAAAGTAATTTTTAAAAATGGCTGTGATGAGTGATGAAATTCTAAAGAGAAGTCAATAGCAAATTAAAGTGTCATGCTTCAGTAGAATCAATTGTAATAATACATTTTCTGTAAATGACATAGGGAACAGGGAATGATATTGTCTTCTGTGCAATTTTATAACTAAATTTATTTATTTATTAAACTTTAGCTATCAGATACTAGAGGTTTCATTTCAAAAGTTCTCATTAGTGGTTGTTTACTAGCTGCCAGGTGTTTTGAGATGCATTGCTAGCAGTTCATTTCCCAGTGTTCAGATTTTTCTGTTATTTATCTTAGTGAAAATTATATACCTCGCAACTACATGAGCATCAGCTGCTATAGTAGGTAAAACCAATGTAAATTTATATTTGAACTGCTTGGGATATGATAACGCTTTAATACAAGCTACATGACTGGTTTTGTTAGGATCTGGGTAAAATTGCAGTAAGCAAGTGTTAGTAATATTGCTGATTTTATGCTGTATTTCATGATGATCTGTGCTTTTTCTTAGATTTCAGTTCCTGTTCTCAGGATTGCTTATCAGAGTTTTTGGCTACTGGATTTCCCTCCTCCCCTGCCCTCCCCCCCACAACTTTTCCACCTTTTTGACTGCAGAAATGTTCAGATTCTAGCTGCCTCGTTATGACTCAGAAATTACAAGGGAAATAAAAATACACCTCCCTCCTCTTAAAAACATTTTATTTCAAGAATCTGATTCTTAAGAGTGATTTAGTGAAGGACCCAGCACATAATTTTTGAATTTTAGGATTGGCAGTACCTAATGTGCTCAAAGGAGAACCCTGGGCAGTGTTAAACAAAGGATTGCAAAGTGTGCACTAATGCTTTTTTTCCCCTGTAGCAAGGTGGTTTTTTTTTGTTTCCCCCTTGGTGGTTTGCTATTAAAATGCAACTTTGTATGAAGCTAAGAAAAGCTGAAAAATGTTGATGATAGGGACCAAGATTTAGCTTTGTGTTGCTAAAATGATGCAGTTTCAATGTCTATGCAGAGAGAATTCTCCTAGTAAAGACAGGAATTAGTCATGAGACATTTCTGTACAATTTTATTCCCTAAAAAGGCACCTAAAACTTATATGAAGTGAGTCTTTAATTTTCTCTTAGGGTTATGTGCTTACTTTGCCTCTTAAAATGTTTAGGGTAACTGCAGTCTTGTGCAATGAGCTTTAGCATTTGAAACTTTGAGTATTGGTCCTTCTCTCTCAGAAACTAAAAAAATAATGATTGTAAATGAGATCATTTTACTACTTTTATAACTCCTTGTTTTGCAACAAGGAGACTTGCTCTTCAGATATCCTGAAATAAATGCTCTTACTCCATCCCCATCTTAAGCTTGGAATCATAGAATCATAGCTTGTTTTCTTCTGACTGATTTTCCCACTGCAGTGACAGCAGGGGTGGGACTGGCAGCAAGTGAGAGCTCTGGTGTGGGTGTCTGAGACAACTCATTGCCTGACACCGCTTATATGCGGTCAGTGTGATTTGCAGTATAAGCAGATATAGAGCAGTTCCCCTGCTGCTGCACGGGAGCAGCTGGGTCGGTGATGGTAACTGGGAAGGATTTCCTTGCACACAAGCCTGAGACAACTACTGCATAATCAAGATCCACACATTTTGGGTGTGACTTTGTTGATAAGAGAAATTGTCTGAAGGGCCCACCTTGTACTTTTTTGGATCCTGACTCAAGTCTGACTTTTTATACACAAGTTCGAAGTCATCAGCAGAGCTCATTCCATTAGAGCAAAGAAAACTCTGCTCAGCAGAGGGGAAGGGAACAGCTGGAGAGAAAAGTTTTCTCTTACCTGAGGCCACTAACAACACAAAGATCTGAGGCATGCACTGGTTAAATCTTAGAAAGTGCTATAGGCAAGCCACTCTTACAATTGCCATAGAAAATTATTGTTGTTAGCCATTCTGTTGATAGTTCATATTGTAGGAATTACTAGCAGATGGGAAAATAGATGACTCAGTACGGTATTAACAATCCATATTTTTTTAATCAAAGGCCTTTAATAAGGCATGTTGCATCTGTAAGATTCATTTAAGCAGTTGCTAGGAAGAATTTGTTTTTTCAAGTAAATACAACAAACTTGATACAGGTTATTTTTTGGTGGAATATCTATTTTCTTAACAATTTAAAACCTGAAAATACATTTGCTTGGTTTTGCTGCACCAGCATAATGGCAGTTTTCCATATTTTAGGTTGATAGACTGGAGGTTTGCAATGGTAACTCATGCATTATGGAATTACTAATGAAATCTAATTTTATCATATTGAAAACATCACAGGCCTAGAGCTTTTATTTACCTCTGTTAGCTGTCAAGGATGGATTAAGATTATAGTGTGCTACATGCACCAAAAGTTTGGCTTTCACCCCTTGAAAAGTTTAGATGACTATGGGTATGTGCTGGCCAAGTGCGGCTAATGAGTTCCAGACTCTCTTTCCAGGCCCTTTCGCCTAAATTCATGGACCGCAAGCACCACTGACTATCTCATATCCATGTCCTGACTCCTGTGCTGGACACAGGTGGAAGACAGTAGTCAGGATTTTCGTTGCACCCTTTTACTTGTTGACTTCTGAGCGTCTTTTTCTGGTTGTTCTTTATCTCCTTCCTTCTCAGTTGATTGCTACAGGACTTGGCTCTGTAGATAGGAAGGCATATATATTTTCCAAATGCCTGTTTCAGTCTTTATTTTTGTTAGTGTGAGTTGACTAGGTTTGTGACCAAAATATGTAAGGTACAGTGTGAGTCCTCCTGCAGACAGAAGTAGTATTGACTGCAAATAATTATTCTTTGGTTTACTGAAAATACTGACCCGAACGAAGCTGGTCCATCTGGTACAGAAAAAGTTAGACTGAAAGACCAAAAATTTTTGCACTTCCCCTGCTGAAGTTTGGTTCTGGGGGATGGCTGCATCATTATGTGAAGAAGGAACTCCTTGTGTGTCACTGTTCAAAGATATGTTAAAAAGCAGTCAATCCGAAACCAGTATTGACCTGAGCACGAATGTTTTCTGCATAGGAAATATTCTTCCCTTGAAATGCTCAGCCGCTCTGTATTCAACCAACCTTGCATGATAGCAGTGGGTTATTTTTATTTCAGCTGCAAAACTTAATCATTGCTGCTTAAAACCCCAGGTTGATTAGCAGTAGTTCTTGCCACCTCACCCAAGGGGAGTGCACCCCTCTGGAGTGCTTGTGGCTCTGACCTCTGCTCAATAACAGGATCGCTTTGTGCCTGGAGCTGCCCCAACTCTCAGATTTTTACTGTGTCCCAGCTTAATGACTGTGCTCACATTAAGAAAAGTTTGCTAACAGTTCTTAATAATTTCTGTTGCTTTTTTAACTTATACATGTAGCCATTTAAAAAAAAAAAAAGTCTTAATCCTATTATGAATAACTTGAAAAATGAGCAAGGAGGTGAGTTGTGTCCCATTTGCTAAAAGTTTGAGATATACAGGTTTCCATACTCACCAGTCTCCTAAGCATATGAGTTGCCTCTTCAAAGATTGTAACTGAAAATTATAGTTCAGTTAAAAGGTCAGTTATAATTCGAGTCTGTGCTGGTTGTCCCAGCTCTGGTTGGTGCTGCTGAAAGGATCCTCTGCCTCTGGTAGCTTGGGTTGGTGGAGCTTCTTTCTGCTTGAGTGCCTTTCTCCCACCAGGATTTGCCCCTACATCAGGGAGAGAAGGCAGAGGCAGGAGTTGCTTGGGAGCTGCCAGCATTCGGCTTGCAGCTCTGGGAGCTCACCCTGTGAGCTCTTTGTAGGTAAAGTCGATTTCCTTGACTGTAGCAAAGCAGAGTGGAGGATTTCAGGGGGGCTTGACTGTCTTGAGAATCCATCAGCTTGTAAAAGAAATTGTTCAATGTTGTCTGGCCCTGGAGATGTTTTTGCTTTATTTTTTTTTCCTTGCTTCCCTTATATATTGTAACTGTCTTTCATGATTAGGTGAACAAATACACCTTTTATGAGGAAAGCTTTTTTTTTGAGCATACCTCATTTTTGTACTGGAAAACTAAGTGTGCATAACCACTCCAAAAGGGAGAGAATGTGTGTGTGTCTGTAAAATAAATGCATACACTTCTGAATATTATGTGTTACTTCATGTACTTGGTAGATTCATGGCATTATAAGCTGGAGATTGGACTGTTGCTTTTCCAAACCCATGTCATTACCTGATGATAGGCAGGGTCCCAGTAAAGGCAAGCACTATTACCATAAACTCCAATTACTGAAGACCTTTGTCGTAGAGGTAGCCCATCCTGACACTAATTACTGTCTGTTGTGTGGTTGTGGGTGTTTGATTTCCAAAAGGGGATAATTGATTCTGATATTTGGAGTGGCAGAAATTGAACTATCTGTCATTGTTGTACAAATACTATCCTGATTACTGAATTGCTGCAGTTTACAGCTTTTAAAGGGCTATCAAAATATAATTTAAAACCTTTTTAAATTCCAGTAACTAGCACAGCTGAATGCTCTCCTCTCCCCATTGACACTGGTAGCCCTAGTAGTTACAAGGACAAACTGTGTGGGAAATTATTTGTGGCACCTTAAGTTGCATACTAGTTGCAAGTGAAAGCATATGAGTGCTGAGCTATGTCATTTTAAGGACCTGAATTCAAAGTATGTATCATGCAGGGAAATAAATTACATAGGAATAATTAAATATTTTGTTTGATTTATTTCTGCACATCTCATTTGATATACTACTTGCTGTTGCATTCAGTGTTTGGGCTTCTACAGGCTTTTAGGGTTTCTGAGGTAATGTCTATAGCACAGACAGAAGTAAAAAAACCTTATTTTTAAATTTACTAAGGAGACACACCTATACATGGAAACACATACTTGTCCTGTATTCAGCTGTGGTTTTTGTATCTGATATCAGATAGATAAAACCTTCATAACTCTGTTTCAGTCCTTAATATCCCTGTTTTCTATCATTTCCTTCCTTTGAATGTCCCAAGCATCAATTGCTTATACTGATGAGTACTGCAGCTCCCTGGGTCCCCTGCGTAATGTGGCTGAGATCATTCTGAAAAATCTGTATTCCCTGGATTTAAAAATTCATTCTCTTTATATTTTAATTTCCATCCCAGCTGTCTGTGATCTTTAAAGAATATTTAATTCTGTTTGCTGGCTGTTTCTTGATTGAAATTTAAATAAAAAGTCACCCATCACATTCTTCTCTGACAATTTATTAAAAAAAATGGTTTTCAGTGCAGAATAACTATGTGATTGCATCAGTTGGAGTCCATTCTGTGCAGTTTAAGCCTGATGTCTACAATGGTGACTGAGAGGGAACAAAAGGCTGCCCAGGCTGGCCTCGAGCGGGTAGAAGACCATGGCAGTTCTCACTAAACACTAACACACTGGATTATTCACAGTGCCCTCCTTAGTCTGTTTGCTGGTCCGTGGAGCCCCAAATATGTTTCTCTTGTCACATGTGCTAAAAGATGTGGGTTTATTGCTTCCCTCATCTGTGCTGTGTTGAGGTCAGTTTAGGCAGGGGAATTGGCAGTGTCATCTCATTGTACTGCAGATCTCTGGAAAGTGTCTGTCACGTGCCAGTTACCTTACCAGTGGGCTAAAAAATGAAAGAGAATGGTGACAGTTTTTAATCTTTTCTCTCCTCTAACATAAAAAGTTGTTTTTCTGCCAAAGTGTTTGTGACTGAAGAATTATGATTCCTTTCCCCCGTGCTTTTTTGCATATATCAGATGGGAGAAATACAGTAAAATAGATGATATTTAATTCCTTTAGAGGCAATTCTTTCCCTCTTAAGAAAATCTTATGTTAAAATGACATTGCATGAAAGTATGCATCTCTTTCCATATGCTCTTCTCTGAATTTCTGAACTGTATTCCCTCTTTATTATGACTTCAAGTTATTTGTTTACTATGTACATTGTAGTCTATTAACAGAAGTCATAACGCCGGGGTTTGGACTGCGTGTAGCAGTATGTGTTGCTAATTTATATGCCTCGGATGCTGATAAAAATAAAGATCAAAAGTAGTTTAATTCATTAGGGAAAATATATCAGACTGTGTTGATGGAAAACTGCCCTAGATTCATGAACAAAGTACTGACTCATTAGTAGGTAGATTCAGAAACTGTTTTCTTCCTTACCCCACCCCTCTCCCCCCGAGTAAGGTGATGTGCTTGTTTGCAATGTCAGAATATTTGCAAACAAAATACAGATTATCCTTTTCCTGGGATGAAATTATTTGTGTGATAGGAAATGATTTTTTTTATACTCAGTGAAGAGTAATTAATAGGTGCATAGGCAATTCTGACAAAAAAGAAATGCAGAGAGACACTCAACTTCATCAGGTACAAAAAACCACATGAAGCAAACGAAGGTATTTTACATGTAGATCTTTCCCTGCCGTAGCAGGTGAGTCAGTCGTGCGTGCCCTATGTTCCCCAGTACCTGACAAGACTCCAGCCTTTTATTTGCAGCAGCCAGCAAGCTAGTGAAGCGATTTACTTGTTATATGACCCGTTGCTTGTAATGAATGAAATTTAATGAACTGTTTAACATTGTGAGAAAATATTTTTAGAAAGAAGAGAGCTTGGTCAAAGGTAACTCCTTACCATGAGTTCAGCAAATTATTTGATGTATTATTTAAACCCTGTTAGCAATTTGCTTTGACTAATCCTGGCAGCAAGCTGTTGAGGAAGACAGGTGCCTTGTCATTCTTATCAGAAAGTACCTCTAAATATCTGCCAGACTGTTACTTAGAGCAGCTGTCTATTTTCAGGCTTCTATAAGAGACTGAAGTTCAGTAAGAAATATTTGATTCAGCAATATGATTTATATGTATTTGTGTAATTGTGTATATGCTTTTTTCAGCCTAATGGGTTAAACAGCCCTTTATTTATTTGCAATCTATTTGCAAGGTTTACAAAGTGATTGTTGTTTTGTTGTTGGTTTTTTTTTTAATTAAATGTACTATATATGTTTGTTTTCATATGCTATTAAATTACTTGCTGTGGAGCGTACTAAGGCTTTTGGTTATATAAAGTGTTAACACGTGTGTATACATACGAAGTGTGTAAAAACACCATGATTGTAAATTAAAAGATTGTCAAAGGTGTTGGTTTTCATTTCTGTTCTGAACAGTTTTTAATCTTTTTTTTGTGCTTTTCATTTATTGGCTGTTTTACAGTTAAAGAATCTGAGTTTAGAAGAATTACAGATGCGATTAAAGGCTTTGGACCCTATGATGGAACGAGAAATTGAGGAGCTTCGTCAGAGGTACACTGCAAAGAGGCAACCTATCCTAGATGCCATGGATGCAAAGAAACGAAGGCAACAAAATTTCTGAGTTGGCTTTACAGTCAGAGTGGACACTGGTAGCTTTGTAAGTCTGAAGGAATTTGATGATGAGAGTTTTTAAAAACCCTGTCTTTTGAATTTTCCTTCACAAGCAACGACAATTAGAGCAGTGAAAGAACACGGTGTTCTGCTAAGGCAGAAAAACACGTTACCACTTGTTTATATTTTCAAAGGTTTAATGTAATAAAAGTTTAATCTGTTACTTCCCAGTCTTTTTCAGGTGTATAGAGGTAACTTGGTGTTGTACACTAGGGATTGTGTTTTAGAGCACCTGGAATGATTTCTTGATTGTGCAACACTACGGAGCCTTATGTTGCAATATATTTTCCTCCCACTTAGTAGCATATTTATTACGTAATCTTTGGTTGTCCTATTTATTTTATGCCTGTTTTCTTTTTTATTAGGAAGTATTAGGATAATGTTGTGGAGAGCAGAGCCAGATTAGATTAAATTGGTTTTGTAGTATAATGAAAAGAAGCTCACCACTATATCATCTTTTAAAACTCCAGTTTCAGCAAGCACCCTCATTCAGGACAGCACTTGAACATTTATACAGCCCATTCATAACAGCAGGATTTAAGCATAAAATAAGCAATAGGCACATGTTTTTCTGCTCTCCTGAGTCAGGGACTGTGGTTGTAGTTGAGCAATACAGCTGTTACACTACAGAGCATTCTTTTAGAGAGTATTTCTATCATTTTTACGCACACTGAATGATCTGTCATGGAACAAGAAAACAAGTGCCTCATCAGTTTTGATTTTTCCGTTATTCAGGAGAGTCAATGCTTGCAGTCACTCCTTCAATGTAAATTTCTAATTGCTATTGCAATTCTGAGCAGTATAAACCTCTGGTTTGCACCGTCATTTTATAATGAAGTAACAGATAGAGTTTCTGGATATGTTTCATGGTTCATTCAATTTTTAATTGTTTTGAGGGGAGAGGGGAGTTTAGTCATTTGGGTTTGGTTTGCTTTGCTTTCACATTATAGATACTAAGGGATAGTAATTTAAAAGCCAAAGAAATGAAATTGAATACTTAAATAGAATAAGTACTGAAAAGAAGCAACATTTTGCAGTCCTCTTAGAGTTTTTGTCCTGCAATCACGTTTAATGTTCAAAATTCCTCTAGTCTTCTGTGGTAGACTTTGGAGAACCAGAAATGCAGGACCAAGGCTTATATTGTGGAATATCTAGTATTGAGAATTTACAACATTGCAAAAAATATTTCAGACTTAGCAGAAAATGTGATCCACTTTCTGAACAATCTGCTGTGTTCTCTATTGATATCTCTACTATTGTTGCCTTTTGTATAAATAACTTTACTGTGATAGTCATACTTCTTTATAAATAATACAGCTGGAAAGATCTTCACAATTCAACCTTCAGCTGTTAAACTTTTAATTATGACTACTGTATGGGCATCCTCTGTTACATGTTTTCTGGAAATTAGTAATCATCTCATACCTCTTAACGTTTTCCATCATCGTACGTGGACCATTTAGATGAAAGAGTTTCGATTTTGGAAATGGTGCATTGTATCAACATTTATGCAAAAGGAAAACAAAAGTTTTCACAAGATCCACATATGACAGCCATGCCTGTGTCGGGCTTAGGTTTGAGTTGTGTACAGCCTGTGTTGTCATTGTCATTCTGTGTGTGTTTGCGTACACACCACGCTCTAACATGTAAACCCCAGAGTCTAATAAATTTGAATTGTGATTGTCAGAACATCCTTACCCCCAGCTCTCTTAATATTTCTTAAAGTAATGACTATCCCTTATGGAAAAGCAAGAACACACAAGATGCATAAAAATTACTTTAGGCAAGATAAAATGCACCTGGTAGTCCTATGCCTCACATTTATACAATGAAACAATATAGAGTAAAAAATGCTATAATCATATCTCGGTGTGATTAGGTTATAATCACAATGCAGCAAAAAAATAACAGCACCAACCTTCCCCTATACATATGGTTCTTATTTATTGAAAAACTAATTTCCAAGTTTTGAACTTTCTGTGCTCAAAAACTCAAAGATATGTGTGCATACATGCATTTGTGTAGGTATACACACATATATGTGCATATCTATATGTAGAATGAAAAATATAAAACAGATTTAAATCATCAGGAGAGGAACCTAGCTTGCCTTTTCTTGGTGTGCCTTTTAAGCAAAGTGTCATTGTCCAGACGCTCCTGCTTGCATCATTAGTGGCTTTCTTTTCCCTTACTCTTAAGCTTTTCCCACCAAATAAGACTCTGATTTTGAATCATGTGGCTTTACAGTGTAATAGACAATGTAATAAAATGATCATGATTTTTACATTTTCTGTTTTCTGAAGACTTCAGTAATGCAGTGCACTAAATAGGAATTGCCTATCCAGAGGGACTCCAGTAAAAGGCTGTTTTAGACTAGAGCTGTTGCAATCTGACATCTGAAAGGTGCTAGAAGTTAAAGGACATCCTTTCTTCACACCTGATCTGTTTGCTTAGAAGTGACTTAGATTTTTTGCACATGTGTGCATACAGGTATGGATTATACATGCAGCAGAAAAATCTGAAAGCCATGGAATAGAACAAAAATGTAAACAATCTACTTAAAGTGTGTGAAGAACAGTTTCTGAGATGCTGTAAACTGGGTAGATAAGAGAACTTCTGTGACCAAAGAATACTTTTTGTCAATTAACATGCAATGAGTAATGTTGCCTTTCTGATATGGTGCACGCTGCAGGCAGTGCAAGAGCTGTCTTTGGCTTCATAAGCCAACGGATCAGGCTTTGTGCACAAGTGTAACATACAGAAATGGTTTTATTTTGCAAGATGGTTACAAGATAATTTTTCTTTCTTCTGTTTATATAAATGAATCAAATCATCCATGTTGATGACCACATCTCTGCTGGAGGAAGAGCATCTCTGTAAAAGGAAGGCCAATAGTGCAAATAAGACATTTTAAAAGCCAGCCTTGCAGGAAATCTGATGGAACTACTGACAAGTTAACTTTCAGTAAGATTTTAACCAAGTAATGTCTTCTTAGCTTCTGACTTTGTATGTTTAGGTTTAGTAAGTAAAAAAAATGTTGAAAAATCATTTAGTACAAAATATTTGTAATAAAAGCTAATTTTTCATGTATGATTGTTGTCTTGTTCTTCATTCTAACTGAAACTAAATTACATTAATATTAACTATTACTGCTTATTTCCATAGTCATCTCTCATGCTTTTATTTCATTTTTATAATACTGTGAGCCCAGCTGTGAGTGCAGAAAACCACTCCAAGTCACCTCTGGAAAGGATATTTCCAGATCAAGACATTGCTGCAAGCTTTAGACGTGTGAAGATCTCAGTGGAGGATCAGACCAGTCTAAGGACAGAAATCCTCAATATTTTTGGTAAATACCCCTCTCTGCAATCTTAAAGTTGCTAAAGGCCTAGTCCTGAGAGAGCTGAGCACCACCCCAACACACTAGAAATCTTCATAGTTATCCTTTGCTTGGAGGTGCTAGTGGACATTAGCAGGTTTAGGTGCTCCTTTGATTTTTTTTTAGTATGATGAGAGAAACAATAGATAATAGGAAAAAAAGTATTTGCTTTTCCTAGTTAAACTTAATGTCTCAAATTTGATTCCATAGCTAGTTTCTTTTCTGATTTTTTTTTAAAGTATTCTCGAAGAAATTGCCCACAAAGGCACTTGTGTAAAGGGACTCATGAACAAAACTCCTTAGTGAACCACAACAAGTTTGATGTCACAAAATTGTATTGCTAATCTGACAACTATTGGATATTATAATTATTTCCTGAATATTTACCGTAAATAGCTTGCCTGTATTTTCCCAGGTGTTTTCAGGTGAGAGTGCACAGTGGCTCAGGCTGCTTCAAACTTCTAAACATAAATACAGCTCACAATGAGTGAATTCCTGCTCAAATACATGAGATTTACCTTAATCATGATTCATAGGCACTGGTGCTTCCAAACAGAATGTATACTGTACAACTTCTGTCAAGCACTTTGTGCACGCACTGTTTTATCAAGGTCATCTGAAGAGGGTTACGTTTTCTTTTTAAGTGTATATGTGGTTATAAAACTAATTAAAAAAGACTTTATGATGTGTTTATGTCTTTGCATTCATAAATATTAGGGGTCCAGCTTATTGTGGCATTTCTTTCTGTACTTCCAAAGGCAATGATGGATGTTCCATAATGTCATGCAGCTGACTGGAAATTGGCTTTGGGATATTTCTGTACCAGGCTGTGGTGCAACAGTGTTATATCCACTATTGTCAACAAAATCCTTGAAGAAGATGAGTCCTGGGTAGCACACAGTGTTTATTGTGTTGTGCCAGGTGAAGCAATGGTTTAATCCTTCTGGGTAAAGGCAAACTTAGTGATTGTTCAGTGTGAAGTCCTTAAATTGCCCCTGGTGACCTGTCCTGTTAAGGTGGTTTTAAAATACCTTCTCACAAAATGTACTTCTCCTCTCTGTTCAGTGCATTCATTATGGAAATGGACTACCATTTACGTTGTATGCTCTCATCCTTTTGTCTTGTTTTAATTTGTCCCTGCCCATAGCAGGGGGGCTGGAAGTGGATGATCTTTAAGGTCCCTTCCAACCCAAACTATTCTGTGACTCTGTGATTAAAAAAACTTTCTCAAGCTAGAAAATTTAGGACCCAGGGAACTACAGGCCTGTCAGTTTGACCTCAGTGCTGGGAAAAGGCATGAAACAGGTGATCTTGAGTGCTGTCATGAAGCACATGCAAGAGAACCGGGTGATCAGGCCCAGTCAGCACAGGTTCACAAAAGGCAGGTCTTGCCAAACTAACCTGATCGCCTTCTGTGACAAAGTGACTTGCCTACTGGATGAGGGAAAGGCTGTGGATGTATCTTCTTGGACTGCAGTAAAGCAGTAAATCCAATGGCATGAGGTTCAACAAGGCCAAATGGTGGGTCCTGCACTTGGGGCACAACAACCC
>WAAB01017193.1:0-54075 GCA_013389865.1 Piaya cayana | reverse complement strand
AAAAAAAAAAAATCATGGAAAGCATCATGAGGCATTGGAACGGTCTGCCCAGGGAGGTGGTTGAGTCACCATCCCTGGAGGTGTTTAAAGGACAGGTGGACAAGGTGCTGAGGGGCACGGTTTAGTGATTGATAGGAATGGTTGGACTTCGTGATCCTGTGGGTCTTTTCCAGCCTGATGATTCTGTGTGAAAGGAAAAGCATGATTTGCCACCTGGCCAGGTCCCTTGTGAGGCTGACTGTGGATGTAAGGGAAAAAAGTGTTGCCTGACAAAAGCAAATCAGGTAGTCATCTATGTAACTTGCTAGTTACAACCTGGTGATTCTGTGAAGAGTCTGTGTGATTGCATCAGCTAGTGATCACTCCATGTTCTATGCCAGGACACTTCTAAGTCCAGTAGCACTACCCCTTGGCCTCCCAAGTTCTTACTGTAGGCACTGGGTTTAGTTTTGATGGAAGTAAAGATGGGAGCAGGAAATTTTCAGGTGCTGTCAGAGTCCCTGCCAGGTGCTGGTACTTGTTCAATGCAAATTAGCCTTTTGAAAGGCCATGGGGAATTCAGATGGGATGGAAGGAGTAGTAAACCGGGAGCTGCCTGGAGCCAGCCAGCAGGAAGGCATTGGAAGGAATTAAATCCAATTCTGGGCTGGTTAAATCAAAATGCTGGTTTTCTTTTTGTCACAACGGGGAGAAATATGAAGGGTACTTACTTGTGCACTGCAAACTCCAGTGGCCTTCAAATTTTTTTTTTTAGGTGTCACAGCTTCAGAAATCAAATTTCTAAATGTGCACAGCCACATGCTCGTGTATCTGGATGTATTTCTCTCTGTCAAATTAATTAAACCAGATGAAGACCTGAACTTTTCTCCCTGCACATCTTTCTTCTGAGGACAGATATCTTAACGTTACAGCTTCTCTCCCTGGCCGACTCCCAGAGAGGAACATGGCCTGCCTAGTGTTGTTTCCACTCTCATGGACAGTGTTTGGAGCTAGCCAGTGTAACTGTTGTTTTGCTGTACACAGGAGGGTGAGGGCACGCAAATCACTCCACTCTACCTTGTTTGTCCTGTCACTCCCTTGGTGTTGCCAAAAGCACCAGCACATGGGAAGATGGTTGTGGCCTTCAGATATTTGTAATGCTGCTTTTAACCCTCTTCAGATGTTTTTGCTGTTTTGCACTCCTCCTAGGCTTCCAAAGCCTTCATCGTTGCTGTTCAGGAAAAGCTCACAGCCTCTACATCAAAGAGGGAGGCCAAAAGCTTTTTATTTATCTGACGCTAAGCCTTTGGTGTGAAGCATCAATTCGTATTCCATTTTTATTACGGTACAATGGGGTATGCAGACTGAACAGCAACAGGTGTCCTTTTGATCTCTCATCACACATGAAAGCAGGTGTAAAAGTCCTGAGATTATGAAGGTCAGAGATTATTTGAAGAAGGATTAAGTAGAGTTACCATTTTTCTTAGCAACCGTATCCAAAAGCATGAGATTCTTTTTAAAAGTTAAGCCTTATTCCAGTCTGTAGATAAATTGTATCTATTTGTCAGGTACCAATTTTCCCTGCTGAAACTGTGGAAGAAGACTAGAATTTTTCAAAGTATTTTGTATTAAAAAATGCAGAAACAAATCAAACTGTACATATAAATGCAATTAATACAGTAGCTTTTCTCTGAGTCACCTAAAATCAAGGAAAAGTGTTTTTTCTCCTGTTAGTTGATTTTTACAGAATAAAGTTCTTGAGAAAATAATAGAATGACTGTATTAAAATTCAATCAGCACCGATTTATATGCACATCTAAGTGTATTTACTGATTTTCCTCTGAAAAGTGAATGGAAGTCTCTAATGAAGTAAATACTGGTTCAGTATTTCAATAACTACAGCTGGCATATTGCTCTTACTTATTGTAAGTCTCTCCCATCCTATAAGAAACTAGAACAACCAAAAGTACTTTGGGAACACATTATGGAAATGTCCTAAAAAATGCTGGTGGGCTGCATGCTTGTATTATTCAGCAACCTGTCGTGCTAAGGAACTGCATCCACCACTAATTGCTCAGCTTTTACAGAAATATATTAACTTGTGGGCTGTTTATACTCAACAACATGATATGGCTGGAATTGCTGGCATTAGTCTTGCATTAGATTTGATAAACCTATTTCTCCTATTTAGTGAAATTATAACTTCTGTTGACACACAGCTGTTTAAACATTTCCCAAATATGTAATTATTAGGATAAATAAGGAATTGAGGATTTCTAGGATCATAGACCTAGCAACACAGTAGCCCTGCATCCCCACAATTAGGGCAAATCTATTCCAAGAGTGGGTACCAGTTTGAAACCTTTGAAATGTGGTTCACATTGATTTAATCAGCCCATCAGCTGACACAATTTTTATACATCTCATTGTGTTTATCTTCAGTGACTCTCCACAAAAAGCACGATGGTTAGGTCCTATCTCGCAGAAGGAGGAGAAAGTCTTGCTAGCAATGTTTGACTAATAGTGTATTGTTGTAATCGGTGCTAACTGAAGCAGTTAGCTCAGCTCTTTGCTCTAGTACAAGGAACAAAGACCATTCAGTCATATTTAAGCAGAGATTACTGTTGTAATTCAGAGCCATCTTCCAGCTTCTGCCCTGATCAGTTGAAATCAGGCTGCTCAGGGCAGAAGGTACACTGTGCTGCAGACCCGAATGGCTGCAGACCCTCATCACAGAAAACAGCAACTACCTGGCCTTACTTTCCTAAAATACCATGAGGATGCCCACCTCGAGTTTATAGCTCCTTGTTGCTTACCCAAGTGAGGGGGGCGGGGGGGAGGGTGGTTGTTTTAATCCAGATCTGTAAATGAAACTATGCAAGACACAGCTGTCCCATGCACTTCTTAAGCAAAGAACAGGAACACTTCTCCACCTGCAGCTTTGCTTTCCATTCAGGCTTCTTCTTTTATGGACTGTATAGGATAAAAGTTTCATTTAAGAAGTCATAACCCAAGAGCACTAAACTTCAAATCACCATGACTTTTTTCTCGCCTTCTCTAGCAGGGTGGAGAAACACATTTTGCTTTTTCAAAGTTCTGCTTTCTCAGGGAAGAAGACTGTCAGATATTCCAGATACCTTGTTTCACGAAGCACTGCCTGTGTCAAAGCCTTTTTCTTCTGTATCCATGGTATGTCTAGACTGACCTCTCTCTGAATCTAAAGGGATTCTTAAGAAAATCAAATGCCTCTAGAAACACCAGCCACCTCTGGTTTCCAGAATGGCTCCCATCCCCTGGCACATTAAATGATTTTAGTGCTTTGAGGCTTCTGCCAAGTGAGAGGAAGCACAGTCGTATTTTTCCTGTGCTGGTAGATGGGCCAGTGCTGTGTAACAACTCGCATGAAGAGGTGTCCTTTGTACCCTCCAGCACTGCCCTGGTAGCACTGGTGAGAACTCTGGTACGGTTCCAGTTTATTGTGCTTTGGGAACAGGAGAGCCAGGGCTAAACCACAATTTTCAAATACTAACATAGGTATAAGGAAGGCTTAGTGCATTTTTGCCACCAAAAGCATAAACAAAATTGCCCTGTATTTATAAAGCATTTCCAGTACCACAGCTGAGGAATTCCATGGAAAACCTGCCTGGCAAAACCTGCCTGTCAAATCCAGACAGGCTTAATATGAAAGGAACAGTGAAGGAGCCACATTCTGACTTTGTCAGTTCAAGATGTTCCCGTTGTAGGAACCTGTCTTGCCTCCCCACTGCCTGTGTAAGAGGAAGGGAGACACAAAATGGGAATTAGATAGTGATGATCCACTCTTCCTGCAGTTGCTTGCAAGCAGCACCAGCCTCTTTCCACATTTCAGTTGTCTTCTTTAAAGTGTGTTCCCACAGGGAAAAGAGAGAGACATTTCACCAGAGGAAAATACAGCCAGAGCTTCTTCCTTTGGATTTTTATGGTAGGGATTAAGATGTTTCAGGTTACCCAGGGAAGCTGTGGCTGCCCCATCCCTGGAGGTGTTCAAGGCCAGGCTGAATGGGGCCTGAGGCAGACTGGTCTGGTGGGAGGTGTCCCTGCCCACGGCAGGGGGATTGGAACTGGATGATATTTAAGGTCTTTTCCAACCCAAACTATTCTATGATTGTATGTTTAAAAAGGATAGTACTAACAGCAACATTCGGAAGCCATGCCTTGGTATGGAAAGAAGAAAGAAAGAAACAAAATATAGAATGGATTTTTCCCAAAATAAAACCACATTTTTGATGCGTTTTCTTTTGCCGTACTTGGAAAACCTATGATATGGAGGTTCTAACCCACGATCTGGATGAATAAATCAGAATTTATTTGATATTTAAATGGCTGGTCATTATAAGGGCTGTGCCAGGTTGTCAGTATTCAGAACACTTCCTAGAATGGGACAGAACGTGAATTTAAAAAACAGTGTAGTAATTTAAAAGGACAATTTCCATTGAAAGTTGATGGGATTTGCATTCCTAAATCAGGAACTCCAGACACTCATTTTGCTATGTTACAACCCCACCACACTGCCCATTCATTATATGTCAAGGGGGCTGTAGGAATAGTTACATCAGGATACAGCCAATAGATGCACAGGGTGAAACAAGAGGTACAGGTAAGGTGGGCAGAGCAGTGGCTGCTGGTAAGCAAACTGTCATCTTTTAGTATCACTCATCATCTATATGTGATTAAAGGTTTTCTTTGAAGGTCAGTAGTGTAATCAGCAGAATAGTCTGCTCAGAACTACACACACTTGTGTACCACACAGGGTGCCTGCATGCGTGGTGACTGCAAGCAGATGTAGGATGGTGCATCTGAAAGTGAGCAGCTCTCTTAGGGTGTGTTAGATACACAGAAGAAAATGGCTGATTTATAGCAGACTCTGTCCAATCCCAAAAAAACTTAGCCTTGTTTATTTCTGAATAGAATTCAGTGAGAAGCCAAACCCCAATGGTGCCCTGAAAGAAAAATGTTTCTTCTACATTTCTGTGAAGCTGAAGTGTTGGATTTGTTCCACTGCCTCCTATAACCAGATGCAAGCATTTAGCTAAATGAGGATTTAGGTGATTTAGGGTTGTGTGTAAAGGGTGAAGTGATGTCAGAAGAACAAATTTCTGCAGTGTCCAGTGGGAGGTCAGTTTGAGTCTCAACACCTGTGAGACACTTCTCCATTCTCTGTACTAGCAGAGCAGTGTCTTTGCCAGCAGTGTCACGCTATCTTGGGAAACACCTTCAAGACTGCTTGGAGGTTGCCTCCTCCAGGTGACAGCCCATATTTCTGTATAGGAGAGGGGAAGTGATCCACAATCCTTAATGAGGGTGATGTTTCTTAGCAACTTAGACTATTTCTCTGAAGGCACAGACATTACAGCTATTTGAATCAACAAAGCAGACAACCGTTTCTTTGAATAATGTATTGCCTGGTGCTGCATTGTTAATCCAGTAAATTATTCTCAGGTGAGAAGCATCATCTCATTTGTTTTGCTTTTTTTTTAAGGAAAAAGACAGAAACCATAAAAGATGCCTCAGAAACTAGATGGGAATATTCTTACAGGACAAGAGGACAAGCTCTGCCAGGGGAGGTTTAGGCTGGACTTCAGGAAAAAAATTTCACAGAAAGGGTCATTGGGCACTGGAACAGGCTGCCCAGGGAGGTGGTTGATGCACCTTCCCTGGAGGTGTTCAAGGGATGGGTGGACAAGGTGCTGAGAGGCATGGTTTAGTGTTTGATAGGAATAGTTGGACTTGATGGTGGGTCTCTTCCAACCTGGTTATTCTATGATTCTGTGATTCTAGGGTAACTTGAAAATGTTACAGGAGATCAAACTAATTCCTGTTGCAACTTAATGGGAAGCCAGGTGCATCAATTGGAAAAAAATACAAAAAGAACAACATGATGAGTAAAGAATAGCTGCATCCCAATGACTCGCTGAGGGATAGGAGTGGTGGCTGTGGGTTAAATGTTGTTTGAAAGTACCATAAAAGGTGGAGTAAAGTCAAGAATATTGTGAGACGAAATGGGTAACTAGGACAGAAAGAGCAGTTACTCCAGGGGCTTATATGTGCACAGCTGAGGCCTCTAAGGATGGGGGTGCTTTTGGAAGAGATGAAAGGACATGTCAAGTTGATTTAGCATCTACAAATGCTATCGGTATGTTGCTTAGTCCCTAATCTGTAAGGCAGAGAAAAAGAAGCTTGTACTATTTGCTCAACTCAAAAAACGTGGGTTCCCCACCCTCACCAACAGTTAAGAGCAGAAAACTAGAAATCTACCCTGATGTATACGTTTTAAAGAAACACATCTTCACAATGAGATCCAGGCTTCTCTTTGATTACAATACTCAGAATATCCTGAAACTTAAAGGAGTTCTTAATCCCTGGTGAAATACACTTTTTGATGCATTTTAATTCCCATTTTGTGGCACAAAGTTGAGTTCTTGAGTGTGTTATACACTACTGGGACAAGAAACGCAGTATAAAAAGCACCAGATACAGTATTTCCCTGCAGCCTCATAAAGTCCTGTACAAAAAGATACAAATATCGGAGGTATTAAAGTTGGAAAATTAAATGCAAAGTTCTTTGTTTTTAAGTTTGCAATGTGAAGTAGCTCATGCTATATATAATATGTGAGGAAAAAACAGTCCTTCCAAAATGGATAAAGTACTCTGCAGGGAAAGAGAGAATTAGCATCTGAGGAAAGTAAATGAATAATAAACCAGGCAATAATGCAAAATCTGAACATACATAAAAAGCTTAATCACAATCTATATATAGATTTTACATCTCAGGAAAATAATGCAACACATTGCTTCTCAATGACATCTCCAACTCATAATAGCCAAGATTTGTACTAGAAATCAAGATTCTCTGACAGTTTATTCCTGGTAATAAGGCAAGTTGCCTCATTTGAAATATTATCATAATCCTCACTTAAGCACTTCAAAGCTCTCAGCTGAAAGAGCCTGAGCAGCGTTTTCATCAGTGCCAGGAAAGCGACTGTCACAAGGCAGGAGGAGCACACACCGAGTGCAATGTTCTTCAGTAAGTGGCACATCCATAGTAAGCAGATTTCTGACCACAACAGTTTTCAAGTTTCAAACACTGGAGAAAGCAGCCAATTAGTCCTGTCATCCTTCATTTCTGACCACTGTGTTATAGAAGTGAGGATGCCGTGTACAAAACAGTGATTGAAGACGTCTGGCAAAGTCAGTGATGACCAAACCTCAACTACCCCACCACTTCCTCCTCAATGAGGCTTTGGAGAGATTGACTTTTTCCTTCAAAGTGTAAGCATTTTATTTAATAAATAAATAATTTTTATGTAATGAGAGGTGAGGATTCTCAGCACCTACCGGACTGAGCCCTAGAAAGGATCCTGCATAATGTGGCAGGAAGGGTGTGCTCATTCTTCCTTACCTAGATATTCTGAGGGAGCTAAGACAACATTACTTAAATAAGAACAACTGTTATCCTCCTCAGTGAAAGATTCTGATAGTCTTAAGCAAACAGGAAACCTGATGTGCAAAGAGATACGAACTGTAGAATGCCAGCTCAAACAGATTAAATCTAAGCAGAAGTAATGCAGAAAAAAAAAAGGCTACATCCCCATGGATGGTAAAGAGAACATGACCTGCAAAAAAAACCAACCCTAAAACGAAGCTTGGCAGGTATAAGCCTCTGAAAATAAGCATGTAAGGGCATATGGTTACTGTCTATAAATATACCATGCATGCAAACACTAAGAGGAAATCGAAATATTTGAGCTAAAGAACAGCAGTGGCGTGAGAAAAAAACTATATAAAGCAGCCACTAATAAACTTACGCTGAAAGTTACACAAGCCTTAGAGAGCAGCACAGTTCTGGAACGCTCTTCCAGAGGAAGGGGGAGCAAAAATCTGACTACTTTTAACATGGAGTTAGTTAAGTTTATGAAGGGAATTCCTGTGTAAAGTCATTGTCATGATAATAAGAACATATTAAATTTCAGTACTTTATTTATTTAGTGTCTTTGATCCAAAGCACTTATAAAAAAAGCAATAATGAAAATTCCTTTCAACCAGTACAATAAAAGTCATAACTCCTTGGGGTATTTCATTTTCTTTAGTAAACGCAATTTGGACACGTTCCATTCAATATTTGCAGAAATGACAGAGCATCAGCCCTACGAATAATAATAAATCTAGAACATAAGATAAGTTACAGGTTATTGAAATGATGTGTTGCAAAGCTTGGATCCAACCTTTGCAATGCTAAACTAGCAACAGCTGAGGGAATTTGTGACTTTTTGGCAAGTTTACAGGTCTCTTCACATCCTGCCCTGAAAGTCATTGGTTTTCAACTCTGTGAATCTACTGTTTGTGAAACTGGGATAAAACTGCTCCTTGGAGCTGGATTCTCTGAAGGCCCCCAGCCAACAGACATAGGAAGAACTTTCAGTTTTCTTGGCATCAGTGGGAGAGTTTACCACACTTGCAGTATGTAACCTAATGGGACAGTATGTGCTGTGCAAGGCTATTTCTTCCTTCCCTCATGTGTTTCATAGTATTTCAATCCAACAGGCAAACAAATGCTGCACTGTGTTTTGGGTGGGTGGGTTTTTTTAGATGTATGATAGTTCACACACATGCAGAATGAATCAGGGACAAGACTATTGTACTTATTCCTGTGATCAGCAGAGAACTTGAACCAGTCCCCCACAAGTGAAAACCTCAGCAAAATATCTCAAGTTTGGACACCTAATTCAGATTATCTAGGTCTACCTTCAGGGCCATGTATACAGCTCCTAGATTTTCAGGGACAGCAAATAATCTCTTGCATATTAACTTTATAACTTGTGCGGCTATGTTGAAATCGACAAGTTCTATTTTGTAAGGTTAAAAAGGACCCCTTTTCCCACACTTCATGGCCTAAATCAACTACTGATGTGAGGGAAGAATGTTCAAAGTAAGTGGTGGCGAGTAAGGGGTTTCACCCTGTATATTCTGTGATAGATGACTGGCCATACAGGAATCTGACCCTGGGTGCTCCACTTTCTAGTTTTAGGTGGAGCTGATACAGCAACAACATCAAGAGATCCAGATCAGACTGCAATCTCTAATAGTCTAAAAAAGAGAACTACCTGTTTGTACCATATTTACTTTATTCTGCCAGTTGGACCACTGCCTGTTGTGGTATGCAAACACAGCCTTCCAAATACACAATTTCAGCTTTAGTAATTTATCTTTTAACTAGCTGGAATTTATTTTCTGAGTGTCTCTAGTCTTCACAAGAAAAACAAAAAACAAACAACAAAAAAAAATTGTTTGGAGCTTTATGTGTAATAAATGGGATGGAGAAGCCGTAGGATCTGAAAAGAAATGTTGTTCTGCCCACTGAGTGCCAGCAGTTTGTTTTATAGGACAGATCCATAGAAGTAAAAAGACAGGGGAGCAGTGGCTTCTGCCTGTTGGCTACTAAATGTTTGATCTCTGTACAATTGTGTAAGGGAGGAGACTAAGCACTCAAAAAATGTTTATGCAGATTCATGATTACTCTTGAAGACTCAGATGATCTGTTCTTTCACGCCTTTTAAAAAATAAATAAATAAATAAATAAAAATAGTACAATCCAGCCCTTGAAAGGATTGGAATTGGCTACATCACAGAAGCAGGTAGGAGGATCTGCCCACAGTGAGTGCAGTATTAAGCTCTTTTTATCTGTTCCTTTCTTAGGCCCTTTATGCTCTTCCTGAGCTGTAAGTTGTTAGCTCATTTCTGAGGGAAAATGTGACTTACATGGGTTATTTTTTCCTTAGAGTTTCCTTGGCACAAAGCTTAATGGAATTGTCTGCCATCAACACCTGCTTTCAAGCTTTCTGATAAAATTAGATTTTATATCTCAGCGTCACATATGACATCTTTATAATTAGTCTTTTTGCAGTATATGAACGTCAGTTCCTAAAATGCTGCCTGTACTGTTCATATGGGAATATTTTTCACTTCATTAAGCAAATCCAAGTTTTTCATTGGAGCTTCTAATTGTTGAAAACCCATGGTTTTGCATGTCTAATTTCAGAACCATTTTGATGGACTGAAATACAGCATGTCTTCAGCTTCCCTGGAACCAGGCTGTGTGCAGATCACTTCTGGAAATGGGAACCTGAGATGTCTTGATGGACCTCTATACCTAGAGTTACATGTGGACATGCAGTCTTTGAATACAAAGCAATCTGAAAATGAGGGATGGGCTTCTTCAGAGGGCTTGGTATTGACCTGATCTTGGAAGCAGAGGTAAGTCTATGCTTAGGAGCTTTGGAAAAATATTACCATATGTAACATTTCAGAACAAGAACACCCAGCTTTTAACACATGTGCTCAAGAGTAAGCAAACCTCAATTCAAATGTGAAGCTCAGAGGTGTTTTCAGAACGTGACCATCAGAATCACTGGTCAGAAAGATGGAGAAGAGTGTTTCTGTGTCAGTGATTCACAGGTTATTGTTTTAAACTGTTGTAAAATGCATGGGAAGCCCTATGTTAGTACAAATACCAGTATAGGTGACAGGTGATTTTTTCATTAGTTGTGTCACAACTGAGAATTTTTATTCCACTTGGGTACGTTCATTTCTCTGCTAAGATGAGGAAAGGGACAGATCATCACTATACTGCTAGCATTAATGTCATAGAAGTGGTAACATCTGTATGGAAAAGTCAGCATTTAGTTCCTATGCAACAGGATGAAAATGTGCAAACTGTCAACTTGTAATAGAAATGTCTTTAGTTTCTCAAGTGCAAAGTTAGTGCAGTGTCAGGAACACTATTTTCTGGAAAAAAAGAAGACAATTAGGAAAACATTTATAAACATAGCTCTTCATAGTTCTCATGCAAACTGCTGTCAAACTCATACACTAATGCAGTGAATCATTCAGGCTCAGCTCACTGGGGGTACTCCTGCTCATATTGGTAAGACTGGCCATGAGGGATTTAACTTTATAAGCATAGTAGTCCCTTAAGTTGACTGATGGAACTTCTTTCATGCCATCACCAAAATCACAGCTTCTCATGGCACTCTCTAACTGCTTCTGACGCCTATAAAAGTGGGAGAATTTATTGAAGATCAGTGTAATGGGAAGCACTACCACCAGGATACCAGCTAGGATGCATGCAGATGCCGTCAACTTGCCAGCAGTGCTCCCTGGCACGACATCCCCATAGCCAACTGTGGTCATGCTAACGGTAGCCCACCACCAACAAGCAGGGATGGTGGCTAATCCTTCATTCTCTTCTTTCTCAATGGTATAAGCCACTACTGAGAAAATGGAGATGCCCACAGAGAGATAAAGTAAAAGAAGCCCCACCTCTCTGTAGCTATACTTCAGGGTGGCTCCAAGAGACCTGAGACCTGTGGAGTGTCTAGCGAGCTTTAAGATGCGAAAGATCCTCATGAGCCTCAGGACTTGTGCAACCCTTCCTAAATTTGCTAAAGTTGGACTACTTTCCACCACCAAGTTGACAATTAAGGTAATATAAAATGGAAGGATAGACATTAGGTCAATCAAATTCAGGGCATGCTTGAAAAATTTTAAAAAGTCAGGAGCTACTGCAAATCTCGCCACCAGTTCAAAAGTGAACCATGCAATACCAAAATGTTCCACGATCTCAAAGCGAGGGTCTTCCTCAGGGTTCCCGTTGCTGTCAATGATCTGAAAGTCTGGCAGGCTATTCAGGCACATGGTCACAATGGAGCCCAGCACCACCACAATTGAAAGGACGCTGAAGATTCGGCTTAAGACCGAGTACCCAGGATTATCCAAAGCGAGCCAGAGCTGCCTCCTGATGTTTCCAAAGGGTTGTTTGTCAAATTTAGAGGCATCATTGTAGAATGCTAAAATCTCATCAAAAGAAGATGTGGTACTTTCCTGGTCACTTTGTTCCTCCCATTTCTCTTGGTCTGGCTCCATTTTCCTCCCATGGTAGCTGTAACTGCAGCAGGAGTCTATAAAGAATTCATTGATTCCCCAGTATTCAATCTCCTGGCTGAAAGAAAACACGCAGAGTTCACCCATCACATGGAGCTTGCCAGTGTTATAAAAATGTAGCACGTAAGGGAAGAGCTCGGGGTTCCTGTCAAAATAAAATTCATTCTTTGTGTCATCATAGTCGTCACAGAGCTCCAGTATTGACTCCTTTGAGTGGCAGCTCAGCAGTTTGCCCAGCCTGGTCTCAGGGAACCTTAATAATGTGTTGGATCTCATCTTTTTCTTAAAGCCTCCAACGTTGATGCTGATCTCATTGTCTTCAAAATTCGCTTCAGATAAAGCCTTCAGGCTCTGCCCTGTCATACTGAGTTCCTTCCAAAGGTGTACAGGGAATGAAAACCTAGGATGGAATTGCACAGAAAATCAGTAGAGCAAGCAAACCTACAGCCATGTTCACCTCCTGATACNCCTTCCCTTTTCTTTCCCCCCTCTCCCCCCTTCTCCCCTCCCTTCCCTTTCCCCCCTCTCCTCCCACGTTGTTCCCCTCTCCCGTTCCCCGCGGGCGGCCCCTTTGTTCTCGAGGCTCGGTCCCCTCCCCGCCGCTCCCCCCTACCTGCTCTCAGCGGCCGCGGCGCCGCAGCCCCCGGCCCCCTCCCGCCATCGTGCGCGGTGCTNGGAGGCTCCGCGCGCTCGGGCCCATCCGGCCCCCGGCCCCCTCCTCCCCGCCCGCCCACCGCCGGCAGCCCGGGAGGGGGCGCGGGGAGAAGCCGCCCCCCGCCCCCCTGCTGTCCCTCGGCTCGGGCGCCCGCTGGGACCCTCCGACCTCCCCGCCCCTCCCCGGGGTCTCGGTAGGAACGATGAAGCCGAGGGGTCCGAGCTCGGCGGCTCTTGGCGGGGCAGGGGTCGAAGCGCTGGCGCGTGGGCTGGATTTCTAATGACACGGTGACCGGCAGCAGCGCCTCTGCCCGCGCTGGAGGACGGAATCCCCCTCGTCCTCCTCTCGCAGAGACCGGCTGAGGTCCCCGGTGACCCGCCCTGTGCGGAGCGGGGGCCGCTCCCGGCTCGGGGCTGACCCCCGGGGCTCCCTTTGGCCGCGATCTCCCCCCGCGGGTCCGGCTCCGCGGGGCCGGGGGTTGCGGGGGGGACGGTGCCTCGTGGCTCGGTGCTCCTGGCTCACCCCCGAGCTCCAGCCCCACGCGTCGCCCTCGCCGTGCTCCCGGCCGGGCACAGGTGATGTGTCCCAGTGCCAGCAGCACAAGAGCCCCCGTCGACGGGGCGCTCCCCAGTATTAAAGAACAGACCTGGAATTGCCCAGACGGCTTGAGTGCAGACATGGACGGGGGTGAGTGAGTCCTGGTGCCTGCTAGTGGCCGGGTGTCCAGACCCTGCTCGGCTTTCCCCCCACCACACTGTGTGCCCGCAGCCCCCTCCGCCTCCCGAGGATGATGTTTCCTAGAGGTGCTGCCCCTGCTCCTCTTTCCTCGGCTGCCGCTTGCTCTTGCGTTGCTCTCCTGCTGCTGAGCACGCGGCTGCCTCCCTTTTCTCCCACGCTCCTCCGGCGACTCCCTCCCTGGGTGGGGGTCCCAGGGTGACCCAGTAGCGTCTAGAGGAGGTTGAATCTATATTGAATTAGGCTGGCCAGGAAAAGCTGCGGCTTGGTTCAGTCCCTCCAGCTCTTCCCCTCCTGGAAAGGGGCACACGGGAGACAGTGGCTGCACACAGCAGGGAGGAGGCTTCGCAAATGCAGTGGCGACCTGCATGTTTCCCTGTAACAACAGCTTTTCATCTCGAGGGATGCGGCTCTCCTGCTTTCCCAGTTGTTCTGTTAGTTTGTGATAGCCTCCTCCCCTCCGGGCTCCACTGCTGAACTGCTCTCTGGGGAGCTCTAATTATGCTGGTTTTTAGTGCAAGGGATGGCAGGAGACAGGACTGGGAACCACCACACTGGGATTTCTGAGTTGCGTCTGTGTTCCCCCTCCCCCCCTTTCCCAGATCTAGAATAAATCACAAAACTTCTCTGCTGTAAATTCTCACTTACTGTTAGGAGAACAAAAATAACTCTTACTCCTTAGTGACATTGCGAGGAATAGTGAGCTGCTGCTGGCAGCGCATTCAAGTGATGTCTATGAGTTTTCACCAGCTTTGTTCCATCCTAGATATCTAGTGAGGGCTTAAACATATTGCAACATCTTCAGCAAATTTGTACAAATAATTGGTTTTCATTATTTTTCTTTTTTATTCTTAAATCAGTTATTTTTTTCCTAGTGCTGCTTCAGAAGAAGTTAAGTGGAGCTCTGCTTAGAGGATTTTCAAGCTTTTATACATCATTCTCTCCTTTTAAGCCACTTGGCTAAGAAAAAGGATTATAGGCTGCCTCATACTCATTTTGGGAAATCTATTTAACTATCCCTGTTCTTATCTTTACCCTGGAAAAATTTCTGGTCTCTTTTCTAACCTGTGTTTTCTCATTAAGTGGCATAGTGAAGTTCATACAGAGATAGTGTAGATAAAGAGCAAAGTAATATAACTGTGTAAGGATACAACTCCCCCTGGTCTAATACAACTGCTGCTGTAATTAGGGCTAATTGGCTTAGCCAGACCATTTTGCTAATAAGGCTAAAATGCTTCCAACACCCTAGATAGCAATCCAAAATTCATCTGAATGTTTCTGCAAGGCACACGCTCTGCTCCACAGAGATACAAGCAGATCTGTTGCTGACCTAGTGCTTTTGCCTTTCTCAATGGTAAATAAAGGACGGATTGCTGGGGATGCACTGTCACCAGTGGAATCCAAGGCAAAAGATCTGCTCTGATATGTCAAAAGGAATCAGAGATGTCTTTTTTTGCACAAAGTGAGCTTGTGATGTGTCAGATAAGAGCAGATTTTGAGATGCACTAATAATAAATCAAATAAAGGCAAACTAACACTTTGTCCTGTGGATGCTTCTTGGACTGGGGAGAACGCAAAAGGAGTGCTGAGGTAGGGCTGGGGTGGAAATGTAAGGAAGTGTGAAAGAATTTTCCATTGGAGTGGGGCGTGACTCGTATCACCCTAGGGCAGTATTATGAAAGCTCAGCTAAATCTGGGTTTGCTGGTTATGGTTGTTGACACCGAGACTGTGTGAGAGAGACTGGGCTTGTTTTATTGGCACACGTGGTACTGTGTTATTTAAAGAATTTAAGAGAGTGCCAGTGCTGTGCAAATACATGGGATGAGTACAGGTGCCCACTGGGGCTCATCTGGGTCTGGAGACATACTAACTGTGGTGTGTTTGACTACAGACCCTGCTTTGGGCTTGTGGTGACCTGAGCTGCAATGAAATGTGGAAATTATTGCCATGCTAGTGACCAACTGGTGTAGGAAGCTACTGCCTAAAAAACCATGTGCTTGGACAACATATCCTATCTGGTACCTGTGACTGCCTCATCGCTACAGCAGCTGTGCTACCCTGCAGCGAGTTTAATGCTGATGAGGACATGTGACACTCTCCTCCACAGGTATCTACGCTGATATTGTAGGTGCACTGTCAACTTTGGAAGAAGTGAAACTGCTATAACTACTACTATTTCTACAATTTTAGTAGAATATTGACTAGGGTCTGAAGGAAGACATGGGACCTAAGTCAGTGGTTTCATCAGCACTTCCACTGAGTCGTAGATAGTTTCCCTTTGGACTTGAGGACACAAACATCTATTAGGCTGAAGGTAGAACCAGTCTGAACACTCACTGGAAGGTCCCACTCTGGCCCCAGAGCCAGATTCAAATGTACATTCTTGCTCCAGATGGATTGGAAAATCCTGAAGTCTTAATGTGTTAGTTTAATATCAATAGATATGATAGGTTCTTCTTTGCAAAGCCTCACAGGCTCCTTGGAGTGAAGCTGAGATCTTTTTGTCATGGCATTCCTACTGCCACAGCTATTCACTCTAGCCAACTGATGAATATGTTTAAAAGAAAGAAAAGTAGTTTTGCACATAATACTCATCTAAATACTGTTGCAGAATATCACCAGGTCTAAAAGAATGAATAAGTTGAAACTGGATTTACACAAATTCATAAAGGCTATGTCCCTCTATATATATGACTTGAGTACAGCCTGAATTTAACAAACTGCTGACTGAGAGAGAATATTGCAGAGAAGGGACCCTTCTAGACATTGTTCTTAGCCCCTAACGATAGCAAGGTAGCTGTTCTTGTGATGTGTGGTTGCTGACAGTTTATGGCCAACTGTTTCTAATCAGAAGTTTAGAGAAACCTGTGATTAGTCCCACTGCATGATCTTTCACCTATTCTCAAACCTCCCATAACAACACGCAGAAAAGAAGTACCATTTCTTTATGAATCTTCTCATTCCACAAGTGCCCTGACTGGCATGCCTGCTTTTCCTAGGAGACAAAGGCTTTGCACAAGCCCCTGTGACATTTGCAGTATAAAACTGGGGAAAGGGGAGAGTCAAACACTTTATTAAGCTTACAAGGCAGTGATATTGATCTCTGAAAACAGACCTTCACTGTGATGGAGTGGATCTCCAGCAGGCCACAGAAAGACCATCTGGCAGCTAAAGATACTGAACCATGTATTGAACATGAACTGAACATTTCATTTTGACTGCCAATGCCTCAACAGAGTGACAAATACTGATCTTTTGTGGTGCACTGATTGCATGAGCAATGAAATTTACTGTGGTGACTGCAGCATTATGCCTTTTGTTGTGAGTTGATCTGCTTAGTCACAATTGTGTCTGTTCCACCTGATTCTTGATGATGAGGGACACATGATAATATGTACTTTTGCAAGCCCTGTGGGGAGAATCATCTTCCTTAAGTAAATCGTATCCCAGAATCATGGAGTGCAAGGCAAACAAAGGATTGTTAGGTAATTGTGACTCCTGTGCCCTACTGAAAACTTGATGTCTGAGATGAAGTAGATGAACCAAACCTGCAAGCTCCACTGACAACATGCTAGAGGAGCCTGCAGCCAGTATGTTTACACTAGCGCATTACTTAGGAATGGGATTGTGCTTTTGAACTGATCCTCTTCATCAGTTCCACTACCTTGATTTTGTTTATATTGCGTCTGAGAACTATATTCCCTTTGGATGAAAACAATTCAAAAGCTGAGCTGCAGGAGTAAGCATTGCCAGTAGCAATTAGCAAAGGCAAAGAGGAGGTTTCAGAAATGCAGTTTTGCATGTAAGATGATGGCCTAATATAGTTCAGTTGTGACTTTCCTTGTGGCACTACTGCAGTCAGCATGACCTCTTTGATTTTTGCCTGAGTGGAGATGGGGAGAAAGAGGATATTGCTTGGATCAAGGTTATAGCTATTAGTTTTAAATTGTGACTAAAAACCCTAGTTCTATGCTGTCAGTCAGCTAATTTGGAGCATTTGAAGGATATTTCACTTGGATTTGGAACCCACCCATGTGTCTCTTCCCTTACACTTCTCACGCTTCTGTATATCTAGAAAACAAAGCCATGGGAAATCCAGCTACAGCTTAGCTCCTCTGGGCAGATCCCCAGATCTGATATATTCTCAGCAGATTTGCTCTCACTGAGAACATGCCTCATGCTTAGATGGTGCAGTGTGTTTTGTCTTCATTTTATTTCTGTGCACTTTTAAAGAAGATGGGGAAAATGCTTCTTGCTCCACAGAAGTGAGAAAAATCTCACCCAAAGCTAATCTGGGCCCCTTATTGTAGAAAGAATAATTGAAATAATTTCTTGTTTCCATACATACAAATACTTGTGACACAGGAATTTCCATCTTAAAGAGAACAAGTTCAACGCAAGCAGGAAGAGAACCCCTTACTTGGTAATATTTTACTCAAAAAGCATGAATATGAGAAATGCCCTCCCAGCTTAAGGTCTTTTCAATCTAGGAGCAAAATTAGGTTTTATTATGAATGCAGCATGCAGAAATCAGGAGAAACCTCTCAAACTAGCTGACCCAAACTCACAGACTGTCCCAACTTCCAGGAGTAGCAAAGGGCCGTGCAATAGTTTACACATGTAAGTAAACTCCGGCAGAGGGTTGTTCAGTGTTGTGATGATGGGCCAGCTCCAGTGTTAGCACCATTCCTTGCCATGTGGATCAGTATTGTCTCCTTCTTTCTTAACAATTCCTGACTTCTTGGAGGGCGTTTGGAGTTAGGAGACCCTTAGCTAATCCTGTGTTTCAAATACACAGTAACAACATCGAAATTGTGCTGGTAGCATCCCGAAGAGACTGTTTCTACTGCCAAACACAATTTCTCAATCCATTGCCTCCCATTCCTGATTCTTTGGATCAATTTCTGATGAGCAGCCAACTCTTTTCATCTGTATAGTCACACCATAGTCTGCCACAAGACTTGTGCTGCTGTCCTTCACATGTTCCCTGTCAGGACACATCTCACCAGCACACATCTCACCAGCATACTCTATGCTCTGCCAGGTCTGCCTCACGTGCAACCTAAAATTGTTCTGCAGAAGGGTCCAGCAAGGCAGCCTCCCTCTGCCTTCTCTTCCTCATCACTAGGGATTTTGGCAAGGATGGACCAATCATTTTGTGGCCAGCATCCAGAAAGCATGAGGCTAGTCCACAGTGTGTCAGGTAGAGCCTGTGATCATAAACATCTTTTCTTAACCTTAAAAGAAATTAGGGAAGCAGAAGAGAATGGTACACTTCATCTATCCAAATGTATTTATTTTACAACAGAAAACCTTGAAGCCTGGCTAGATCAATGAATCAGATTAAAAAAATAAGCAAAGGAAATAGAAGGCAGGCATAGCGGCAAGGCTCCCTGAACCTCCCAAAGCTGTTTCTGCAGGAAAGAGAGCAGAAGATACACTATCTGCTTTCCATACCTGAGCTGCAGCTTCCACCCCTCGCTGGCTGCCTGAACAGCTTGATGCTGCAAGATCTGGTGTCTGCAGCTGTATTCTAGCTTGAGAGAAAACTCTACTCAATCTTTGGCTGAGGTTGTAGAGACTTGAGGTTGCAGAGACTTGAGTGGAATGATTTTGAGGAGCTAACATAAGTATTAAGGCCCAACTCTGATCATAGAAAACCATCAGGGGCTCCAGCACTTCCTGCTTACCCTTATTGGTGCAACTCAGTACATGTACTGATTCCAAAGTTACTGGTTCCTTCCTCCTAAACATAGGTCTCAGCTTCCTAAATATAAAATACCAGCGTTGCCTCTTTTTTTTTTTTTTGAAGCTCTTAGATCCTTTGTTTTATCTTTGTATTGCTTGTGAAGGATTTACACTGGGGGCTCCAATATTTACAGCTATTTGGTCTCCACTATGTTTGCACCACTTTCTCCACCAAGAGCAAAGTTTACCTATGAAGTCAGCCTGAATATGGAAAATCTTAAGAGTCCCAGGTGACTAAAGGAATAGTCCAACCATGGGCCTGAAAAGGAATGGTTCCAACCTGGCAGCACAGGTACATACATCCTCGCCACCCAGCATTGCTAAAAAGGAGTGAGAGAGAAGTAAATCACACCTAGGCAGTTTTCTGAAGCTTCCCAAAACAAGTACTGTGAGTGCTTTCTCCCAGTTTGTGTGGACTGTTCACCATTGCCTCATAAAACACCATGTGCAGAGTTTGCCAGCTGGGAATTTAAGATAAATCTGTCTCTCCTTGAGATGCTTGTAGCAAATAGCCTGGAATGGCTGGGACATATGAGACCATTACATGCAGTCAACAAAATATGTTTCTGTAATGGGATTGCCTCCAGCAACTTCTGGGGTTTTTTTGTTGTTGTTTTGTAACAAAATAAAACACAAAGAGAGAGATTTCATGCCATGCAAATCCTTACTGTGATTGCTATAGACTTTTAAAAAATAGTTATGCTCAGTGGAAAACAGGCAATCAACTTAAACCATTTGTTTTTTAACAACAACTGCTCACACAGCAAAAGGAATTAACCAAACTTTTTCATAGGCTGCATAATTCTTATGTCCTGTTTCTTGAGTGGGAGAGCAGCCTCTTCCCCTTCAAAAAATACTGAACTATTTTCAGCAGTGATCCGTTTCCCAGTCATCCACTGTAACTTTGCAATGGTAACACCCTTTCTGAAACGTATCTCAAAGGCAGTTTTGGCTGTAATTTATCCTAAGGGTTAGACTTGCCTATCTGTGGGTCTGATGGAGAGTATACACATTCTTATATGCCTCCAAATATATTCTGGTTGTAGAGATCTCTCACTAGTGGATAAAGGATCAAGAACCTATTTCCTTTGGATTTTATGAACTTTGATATTTTTGGATTATATTTAAAACAGGAACAAGCCAATTTAAAAAGAAAAAGTCACTGAATAAGATTCCAATTATTTTTTCCCACTGCTATCATGGAACAAAAGCTTTAATGTTTCTGAAACATATTGGGACATCTGTCCTTAGTTTCTATACACAATTCGAAAAGTCCAAAACTTCATGGGAAACCTTATTCTAAAGGGATGCCAGTCCAGATCCCTATTCTGAAGAGTTTCATATAGTTCAGATCACTTTATAAATAAAGCCTCTGAATGGTTTTATCCCTAGCTAATATGATTTTACACTTAAAAATTTTTAACCTCAATTCAACAAAGCACTTAATGGCATGCTTAATTATAACCACCTCTGGTTTTCAGACTCATGCTTTTCTTTGCTCTCCTGGAGTTTGTTACTCCATAATAAAGAGGAAGAGGAAATAAGTAATTTTTTTCAAGAGTGCGTACTACAGAATTATGAGAATGCAGCTGTAGTTTAAACTTCAGCACTTGTCTTACTGACTGATTCGTTTGGTATAAATTCAAGTGAGGGCTAGCATATTGGGAGCACAGGAAAACCTGAATTCAGTTTTATTTGTTTTTCTTTTCCAACCACTTATTTTTGGAGTGATTCTGAACTTCACTGCAGTTGGAATATTACACTAACCAGCTGCTGAACAAAGACTTTGCTGAATGTAGGTCAGGTCTAATTTGTGAAGCTCACAGAGTTAGTCACTATGGCAGCTCTCTGAAAGGTACAGATGGAGAATCCATGAGCTGTGGGAACAGAATTATGAGGCTTCTTCTCACCATCAGTTTTAATGCAATTTGTTTTATTTCCTTTTCCAGGAGTTCCTTTTTCTCAGAGTTTCTAGTAAAAGAGAGATTAAATGTGACAGCCACATCTGTTTTAGGAAATTCCTGTGGAGTTATCAGATCGGTAGCTGACTCAAATGATGTTAAAAGTGAATGTTTCTGGTCTGAGCAGGTGGTCCAGGAACATTATGAAAAATCTCTAGCCTTTTATAGTTACTTTTATCTCAGGACCTCAAATTGCTCTATAAATATCAGTTTATCAAACCTTGCAACATCCTCATGAGGTGATCACTTTGTAATTGAAGGGAATGAGTTTTATGGCTCACAAGTTTGCTACTGGGTGCAAAATTCTATTTGTGACTCACATAATCTGCCAAAAGTAGAGCAGATGTATTGCTGCTGTGTCTGGAAATAATGCTGCTGTTTTTAATGCAGTGGCACTTGTGCCATTGGTATAAGGGTTCTTCCTTCTGATCTGCTCCACTGTCCCTTCTTCTCCTGTTCTCATATCCCAGTGCCCACTGCAAAATACACTCACTAGCCATGCTTTCTTTTGGACAATCTGCCTTGTGCCGTATTTTCCAGTGAAAACTTGACATAGATGCATCCTTTTCAGATTGTTTCTCTGCAGTTCCTAGGAAAAAAGATGTGCTAAAATATACCCCAGCCAGCTTTATCTCAGGTGTAGCAGTTGGGAAGACAGCAGTGCAACTCTGCTCTCCACTCTCAGTGTTGTTGGGGTTAAGTTAAAGGGTTAACTTAGAATCACAGAGACAACCTCAACAGACAGAGAATGTCTGACTGAGCGGTGTCCTGCAGCCGCAGATGAAACTGCCCAGTAAAGCAGCCCCATCTGCCCTACAGATGGGCTGGAGCACCAGGTTCACCAAGGGCATGTTTGCTTCAGTGAATATTACTTTTGTATTTAATGAGAAACCATGAACAGGCTTATTTCAGAGCCGAGTCATAATATGGTAAATATTATTTGTGTGCATGCATCTACGTGTATGTGTGTAGGAACTGCTTATATGGTAACTACCAACACTTCTTATCCTTTGGGATGGTAGTTTGGTACAAAATTAATCCTTTATCAGTTTGTTTGTTTGTTCATTTCTATAGCTGTAGATGCTATTTATGTTGGGGCCACAGTGACTCGCACTGACTATGCTTAGCATTCAGCCATAACTGAGATGTTCAAGCCTTCCAAAGGTCGTGTCACTACTTTCTGCAAAACATGGAATGGAGGGAGGTCAGTATTTCCAGGTGAAAATACACCCAGTTGCTTGGATAGAGACAGTGAGGTTTTGTTGCCCGTGTGATAATGCTCAGGTTATAAATATCAACTTTTGATAATGTTGACCCGCAATCCATGATGCTGGCTAGTAAATCCTGGTTTGTTTCAAGAACTCTGTGAAACATGATTGCTCTCCAAGGCTGAAAGGAGAGTCCTCACTGGTGTTAGTTTGGAATTTGTACTGCATATTATACCTCTTATTATAGTAAGGCCATCTCTATCCCCAGGCAATATTTCCTTAAGTGCAAAGATATTTGAGATTTTCATGCTATTAACCACAGGAGAACTTGACATCATTTTTTCTAGTGGCTATAATTTTTCAGCTTGGTTTGTAAGGGACTTTACCTTCCTATCTTCATAACACTCAGCACATCTGGATCTCCACCCTGATTGTGACCTCAGGATATTCCCATAGTTTCAACATTAAACAAATGTAATTATTCATAAAAAGTGGAAATGTTATTTCTTGTCTTGATTTGTGGTTTAAAAGATTTCCATGGACATGTGTTGTTCCCAGTACGTAGCTGCCACTAGATTAATACAACGGCCAGTGTGTGTAGATAGTGTTACTGAATTAAAAAAGTTGAGGATTCTTTCCAATGGCTGAACCAAAGTGATTGAGTTCAGCTTTTGGTCCATATGCATTTTAGCTACAACACAACATGCTATAGATCTCTTAGCAGAGAGCTTTGAATGATCAATTGGAATCAAAACCCACCTGGGAGAAATTGGGAATTTTACTAAGAGAAAGGAAGCAATCAGGAAGTTAATCATTGTAGAAGCTCGTTCCATACCCCAAAGTGGGGAGCAAGGAGAATAGTTTCTTGGAGATTAAAATATGTAATAGCAGGCAAACCTTTGTACATTCAGTGCATCCAGTTCTCAACACAGCAAACAGTAACCTAGAAACATATGTGGTGAGCAATAACACTCATAAATCTTAAGAGATTATGTGTTCCTAATGAGAGACTTCAGACTGGTCTACTTTGTTAAGTGCCAAACTTCAGCATGATTCAATCAAGTTTTGCTTAATCTGAATTTATTTACTCTTGGTGACAATGATTCATTGAACGTGTCTTTAGTCCAGTCTGTTGAACTAATTTATCAGGCATTTTGATGAACTGGTGATTTGTCTTCCCTGAACATTTCATGGTTTATTTATTTATATCATCTGGGTTGTGGAGAACAAGAACTGCAGTTCTGCTGAGAATTAAACATTCCTCAGTGATGCCTTTAGTAACAGGAAACACTCTAGATAGGTATTCTTGTTGCAATGTAGCCAAACAACTAAGCCAGGAAAACAGCTTCTCTTTTCTACAGATTCAATTCCCCTTACTAAATTCCTGTGTTAAGCTGGGTGGATTTGTATCCAAGACACATAACCTGGCAAAGATGGAGGGATAACAGTGATGAGGACATGGGGCTTTCCTGGAGGCTGGCCCAAGAGTATAGGTCATCTCAAGACATGAGGGTTTGCTTCCATAGCACAATCAATATGCAAGTACTGTGCAGAGAGGCATTCTCACACTAACTATGTTCTGGCTTTTATGGATAACGATAATATGAGACAGGCCAAGATGGACTTCAGCATGAATTGGCAACTTATGTACATTTCCAGAACTGCACTTGAATTGCTCTTCTCTCCTGAGATCCATGTCCCTAGGACCATACTGCTGTGGCTAGTTGTTAAAGCTAATTTCAGAACAGCTGTGAGCAGCTGGTATTCCTACCTTCAATGCAGGTGCATTGCTTTGACCTTCTCTCTTCCAAGGAAATATTCCTTTATCTGCAAAGGAATTAAAGGATAAACAGGTGGAAGAAGCAAATTGTTTCCCGTAGTAGAAAGTACTGGTTTTCCAACAACCGATGCAGAATAAGAATCCTCTCTCTTCCAAAGGGGTGAAGTCTACATCTGGGCTCATAGTACAAGAGATATGGATGTAACTAAAGCCAGTCCAGTGAAGGGTTACTGAGATGTTTAAGGGAGAGGAGCCTCTGACATATGAGTAGAGGTGGCGACAACTGTGGCTGTTCAGCCTGGAGAGGAGAAGGCTCCAGGGGATCTCAGTAATGTGTATAAAATACCAGATCCGGTAGAGAAGCGCCAAGAAGATGGAGTCAGACTCTTCCCAGTGATAGCCATTGATGGCACTAAAGGCAATGGGCACAAACTGAAACACAGGAAATTCCACTAAAATGTAAGAAAAAAGCTTATTGAATTCACGGGTGGTCGAACACTGGCACAGGCTGTCCAGACAGGTTGTGGAGTCTGGAATAACTGGCAGCCTCAGTTATTCCATCAGATCAAATCAATTATAAAACATCTCAAGTATTTGTTATTGCAGATAGTGGTGAGCAGATCAGTGTATCAACTAGATGTTAACTCTCTTGACTTTTAGGCCCATGAAATTCTTTTGATGAGCAACCAAGCGGTGGATATAAATTAGAGATCAAGAACCACTAATGGAGTAACAGTACTAGAACATACATGCACAGGTATGTAGCATGGATATCAGCTGAGTGTGTAAGAAGTAGTGATGTAGTTCAAATACTTATTAGATGTGCTTTATTTGCTGCCATTCAAGGACTGGTGTTCTTACCATACCACTGAGATTGATCAGTGGCATCAGAGTCTAGTCCCTTTGCTTATCATTGCTCTTTCAAAGGCTACATCAGCCCTGAACTTGGCTCAAAGCCTTCCTTAAGAGTTACCTCATTTAGGGATTTTGCCTAGTCATTAGAAACAAAGAAATTGTAAAAACCTGGTGCTACATGGATTTATGCCACAAGTCACTGGAGTTGTAAGCAGCAATGACAAGCAAAAACATGTCCTTTTTTATTTCTGATACCCGTTTTTTTCTTCTGATACTTTCTTCTGGCTTCTGAGTATACTGACTTGCTTTGTAAGTTAGCTAGCCCTTTAGTAGAAAAGCGATTGGCTTGTATCTGAGGAGGGTGAAATGCATCTGAGATATCCCAAACACATTTGGCATGTTTAAACACATCCTTTCAGCTTGTCTTCTTTCACACAGCATCTGAGTGATGTTAATAACAATATCATTTATTTTGCATGATTGATTTTTTGATTCTTGCTTGTACATCCCAAATGCACTATTTCCAGTCTTGGCTGCTTCTCTTCTGCAGGGAAATATGTTAGACTTCTTCAGTTATTCTAAACATTTAGAGCTGGAAAACCAAGACCCAATTGTGTATGGATCTAAAGTTATTAAACTACCAGAGGTACTTCAGATCTAATAGTTTTATTAGTGTCTGTATTTGGACTTTGACTGAGGTAAGAGATTTACATTGCCAAGAAGATGAAATGAATTGGGCCTTTCTGTATAGACATATGTATTAGATCAGTTGTGAATTTTTAACATGGGAAAACAAGCATATTTAAATGATAGAGTATTTGCATAACACTACTGTTACTTGCTGGTGTTAATGATCTGAAGATAATTCTACAGGAACCAGACTAAGTGGAACTATGTAGAACCTGTGGAAGATCAGAATGGAGATCTATGCTTTCTGTTTTATTTTAGCTTCAGAAATCAGCACAGGGACTGTGCACACTTTCAGGAAGAAGGCATTCAGATTTCTTGTCCAGTTAGAGATCCACAGTGGACTGTTTGTCCCTTAAATCTATGATTACAAAAATATAGCTAACTGACCCTCTTTTAATAATATGGCTTTATTTTTTCATACCTGGAGAACAGCCAATATGCTGTTATACCTATAAAATTAACCAAACCTGAGGGAAAGAAGCTGGAGTGACAGGAGGAGATGGACATTTGTTTGAAGAGTATCGTTTACAAGAAAAGAAGATATGACACTTTTCCTGTGGAAAGTACAAGTCATGTCTGAAGATATGCAAATGCAAAATCCATCTGACAATAACAGTGTGTCAGTATTAGCAGCTCTGCCAGTGTCTCGCTGCTCACTTGCTGAACTGTGCTGAGGATACAGAAGTTCCAGTTCTCCTGTTTACCCAGCTGTGGATCAGCTGGTTCCATATGAGGAATTTGTCTTTCCAGTTTGCTTTTGCAAAAACCTAAGAAATTACTTGAAACAGTAAAAAAATAAACCCTTAAGAAAAGACCATAATAACTGCCAAGCCAGGCAGAGGAATGCCAGAACTAACATTGTCATAATTCAGAGCCATTGTGTGCATTATCTTCCAAATTCTAATTGCATGACCACATAATGGTGGTTGGTTTTTTTGCTTTTTTTTCCCCACTGCAGAGGATGGACCTGCTGTGGGATGAATCATGGTTACTTCATTGCAGAAACTGTAGAATTTGGAGGGTGATTGCAGAGGATTTCAAGATAGGAAAGGATTGTACTGTGGTTTGGGAAACTGAGTGTTGCCCTGGTATTGAATTTTGTTGCTATTATGGATTTTGTTGTTATTCTCCTGAACATCATTCCTATGTAATGCTGGGCTGGTCACTTAACTCAAAACTTTTCACAGATGGTAACTGATTTTCTGGAAACCCTGACAACTGGAATCTGATATGGGACATGCTGAATACTCACTGTTGTGGGAGTTGTGCTTTGAAGATATGTTTTAGATGCTGAAAAAACCCCTGTTCTTAAGCTTCTCAAATGAGAAAGCAGCGTATGGTTTCTTCTGGCAATTTTGACTTGATGACCATGGGTAAACACGGAAGATAGTACTTCCTTGTGTTTTTCAGGAGCCTGAGAAGATAAATTGCCAGTGTTTGTAGAACACCAGGATCCTGCAGAGGAGAAGACTATAAAATGTGTGTTTTGGAAATAAGTAGATGTGTTTCAGCACTGTGTCAGGTGATGGAGCATACCTAGAATAACAGGTTAAGAATTTTCCCGGTAGCTGGCTGAAATCTCTTCTTTGCTGCAGTGCTGCCCAGTCCTCAGGGGAGAGAAAGGTTCATGGATAGGACTGCCTCATAGTTCACACGTAAAGGGCACAGAACTGAAATAATCTCTTTATTTCCGAAGACATTTAAAAATTGCCTCATACCAATGGTCTGCAACAGCACAAGCTGGGAGTTGCCTGCCTGGAGAGCAGCTTGGAGCATGTTGCCACCAGGTTGTGGGAGGTTATCCTTCATCTCTTCTCAGCACCAGTGAGACATGCAGGGCCCAGGGTTGGACTCCCCAGCAAAAGAGAGAGATGGATATAATGGAACCATTCCAGTGAAGGGCTGTTATGATACCTAAAGGATTCAAGCATCTGACATATAAGAACAGGCTGTGAGAGTGGGGAGTCTCATCAATGTGTATAAATACCTGAGGAAGGCCGGTGTGAGGAAGACAGGGCCAGACTGTCCTCCATGGTGCCCACTGACAGGACTAGAGGCAATGGGCATAAGCTGAAACACTGGAGATTCTGCTAAAAAAGTAAGAAAAAAACTTCTCCAATGCATGAATGGTCAAATGTTGGCACAGGCTACCCAGAGAGGTTATGGAGTCTCAATCCCTGGAGAAGTTCAGAACTCTAAAGGATGCAATGTGACCCGGTTTTGTGCAGGAGATTGACTAGACAATCTCCAGGGTGCCTGCCAGCCTTAGCTATGATGTGAATCGGTGCCTCCAGGAGCTATAAGTAGAAAGCAAGAGCCTGGTATTTACTTTCTGCATTTTGAAGATATTATATAATTATTCTTTGCACTATAATTAGAGATAGCTGTTTCACTCATGGGCTCTCTATATAATAAGGCGAATCAAGCTAGAAATACTTAATGCTTGAATAATTTTCATGCTTCGATATAGTGAGACTTCTCCATTGCTCATGAGCATCTGGAGCTTGGGTGCCTCCCCAGCTCTCTGCCGTAAGGTGTAATATTTTTTTAAGTTGATTTACATCCTTTTGTAGTTTTTTTTAAAAAATGCCTACTGCTTAAATAAAGCAAACCAGCTCTTTGCCAAGTCTAATGCTTCCCTCACCAGCAACATATTAAAATGCTCCTCACTTTCGCTTTTGTTCTTATCTTCTCCAGACAGCTGGGAAGCCAGTTCCCAGTGTCTTATACTTGAAAACATGATTTTCAATAGACTTCTTTTCTCCTTCCCTTCAACCCACAACATAACATTTATTTTATAGTACACTATAACTGTCTCAGGAACAGAGTTATCCAAATGAAGAGTAATTTTCCAGTATATTCTGGACATTATCATGGTGCACCAAAGAGTTTTAACACCTTAAAACAACGATTCTGCAAGGTATTAGTGCTAGATTAACCTAGCCTGTAACCAAAACTAGACTTCAAATTTCTTTTGTCTTTTACTCTTCATTCGCAGATTGCCTAAATTCCTGAGCCATCTGTATGTCAGCCAAGTTCCTCTTAATTATCAGCTTCTGGTACTGCCACCAGAGCCATCCAAATCTGTATTTTGCTGAGCAGTCAGCTTTGAAGTTCATAATGCACTTTGCCACCCTGCCATTTTCTTCTGCTGAATGTTTATCATATTCCCTGCATCTCCTTGCTTCTCCCAGAGAAGAGACTGAGTAGATGCCTTCCTCTTGCTCAGTAATTCTGCTGCTAGAGCATTCACTCCTGACCACCGAATTGTTTCCTCTCAGGAGTGTAAGTCAGACCTGTGATGTCCCTCATTATGAGAACATGATTTTCATTCCCCATCCTGTAACCCAATAAACCTCTGATGAGAGTAAAAGTGTGAACAAGAGGGAAGGTTGCTAACTACTCCTCCCTCTGCTAGGCTGTGTGGTCAGGGGACTCTTTGTGGAGCTGGGAAATGTGGGCTCAACTTCAGCCTAGCAAAAGGAGTAGACAATTCAGGTTTCTCTTGTCCTCAAGGAATAGCGTGGACCCTGAACTGTGACATGTCAAGATCCCTGATCGGAACTGACTTTTTCCTAGGTGTTACATGCTGGCAGCATGTTCACTTTAGTTCCTTGCCCTCTTTCTTATCCTTGTATTTTCATTAGCTGCCTCCTGGCTTTGTGTTATGTTTATTTTTCCTTCTCACACAACTGTGTTGCGAGAGCCGTTCAGAGGAGAGAGATTCACCTCTTCTTAGGATTTTACAACAGGTAAGATACATTAGATGACAAACCCTTTTATCTGAACTGCAGTTACCCTGGCTGCCACTGCCCTCTGTATGCATTCAGTCCATCCTCTCAAAGACAAAAACCTGTTTTCTGGAGCCTGTTGTCTCACATGGTTTTATGCCTCTTAGTTTTAAGAGATTCAGAGACAGAAATGTCAGATCCTTCCACAGGTAGCTTTTTCACAGGGCAATATGGCTCGCCTTGTCAATGACTCGGCCTGTATTTCTTTTAGCTTGCTTGTGACCCTTTTTCCTACTCGCTCTATAAATCAGTCTTCCTCTTTTGTGGTGCTT
Source organism: Piaya cayana (assembly GCA_013389865.1). Classification (NCBI taxonomy): domain Eukaryota; kingdom Metazoa; phylum Chordata; class Aves; order Cuculiformes; family Coccyzidae; genus Piaya; species Piaya cayana. The sequence continues at coordinate 24,424 of WAAB01017193.1, read as the reverse complement.
ACACTATCCAAATAGATAGAAGTCCCCAGGGGGTTGTCTCACCTCCAGCAGATTGTCTCAACAGTAATGCCTTTGCGCACACTGCTCTCTTTGCTCAGCTGTCATGCAGCCAAACACATCTCATTGATTTAATTCCTCATAAATCAATAGATCCAGATACTTACCCTCTTGCTTCCTTTGGGATGAATCTGCTCCACCAGCTCACAGACAGTTTGTTGGTCTCTGCTGTTATTAGGACCTTCTGTCTCCTTTCTTTAAGCACATTTCCCCACTTCATGTCTGTATTTGAAGTCGAGCTTCCTCCTGCAGTGTGTTGCCTTGTGCCCATCCACTTGGCTGTCATTTTGTTATTTCCAGCATGTCCAGGTTTCTTTATGTTTTGTGTCTGTCTCCACTGGTTTACACAACACCTCTCTAATTCATAGGAGTCGTTACATCAAATATAAATTGAATAAATGTGGTGTTTACAGCTTCCTTCCAGATCGCTAATAGACATTAAATAAAACCAGACTTAGAGCAGATTCCTAGCCCTCCTTTCCTCTCCTCCCTACACCCAATCCATGCCCCAGATATTCTCCCACTGGCTCTTTATGTTCTTGTTTATCTTCTGTTCCTCTTTGTTTATGGACTTACAGCCTGTGTTCAATCTCTGTGACAGTGCTCATTTCCCAGCCAACTTGCATTCATTTTTCAAGTCAGGTTTTGTATCTGAGGCTTTTCTCAGGGCTGACTTTAGGCTGTATCTTCATTCTTGATCTGCTGGTTTAGTAGATCAATAAAAAAGGAGTGATCATGGCGTTGCAGGTTTTTTGCAAGACTTAGTCTTTATTGACACTCTGAGGTGACTTTCATGCTGCTGCTAAGCAAATGCACCATCATTGGTGATAGACGATGTGCATCCTTTTGCATGGGCAATGAAATTTCTCTGTGCTCTTCACTGCTCATTGAATTTATTAATCCTGTTGTATATACTGGTACAGTCCTTTAACAGTGTAGAATATGGGTCATAATGGCCAGCTGGTTATTCTTCTATGCTGTCTCTCATCTACCTCATACCAGCAAATAACTTTATCCATCTGCTTAGTAAGGCCTGATATTTGTAGCAAAAGGAATGAGGCTGCCATTGACAAGTTCTGAGAAACAAATTGTGACTGATCTAGGAGAGGAAAAATAGGAGAGGAGGGTGGAAGCAGAAGAGATAGTTAAAATATCTTCTCCATCAGAGCCAACCTCCCTCCCACATTGCAGTAGGACCTGTAATATGACTTCAGCAACCTGCTTTCTGAAGGCAGGGTGAGGTACGGGAGCTCTTGCACTCCATCACTTATTGTAGGCATGACACACAATGCTGCTGCTGCATCTCAGTCATATGGATTGGTGCAGAGAAGGCACCAGAGGGAATCAGAGATCTTGCAGGAAAGATGGGCAGATGGGGATTAGCACAATGAAACATGATGAGGTTATAAGAAGAAACACTGTGTGAGGTTTCCATTCCACCGTTAGGAATGTTCATTTCTCTGAAGTCCATCAGTGCTGTGACATGCAAATAAAAAAATCTTTTCTTTCTACAAAATATATATATTTCACTCTCTTGCCAATCTTTTCTTGTCCATTATATTGGGGGCAGAGTTCAAGCCTTTCAGAACAAAGAAAAAATAAAACAGCTCTGATCAACCTGAACAGTGGTAGTCTTAGCCCATTAGTGGGCTACTTGCTATAAATGTTTGCTGATAGACTTCAGGACAGAGGGTTTGCAAAGAGAGCTTTCAAGGTCAGCAAGTTACATGGATATTTTTGGATCCTGGGTAGAAAAAACCCTGATTGGTAGTACAGACAAAAGCATGAACTTCCATACCAGGGGAAACAATGGAGGGATTCAGAAAGGGCAATGTAAGCAGAGTTGTGGGCCAATGTCCACTGAGAGTGGGTGGCATGATCCAGCATTAAGCTGTGTAGAAAACAGGGCTAGGGACCATAGTCCAGACAGGATGATACCTGGAATCTTTCAGTGCACAGGACCATGATCATTGATGAGGTGGAGGGTGCAAGACTCAAGGAAGGGTTCTGTGCCTACAGCTGGGTCAGTAAATTAAATGTGCGCAAGCTGAAACACGGGCACTGAAGCTAACTGGCACAGGAAGGGCCTTAACTTCACTCAACTTCCAAAAAAGGATGGCTGCATGCAAACCCAAACTTGAGCTACATCTCAAATCATGTTTTCAAACTGTTTAGGAGTGTTTGTTGGCGCAGCCTCAAGGCACGACAAGGGTTGCTCTTACAGTTACTGTGATTGAGTTCAGTGCCTAGGAACAGTCTCTGGATGCTTTTCAATTTACTTTCACAGATGGTGCTTTATGCACAGCAAGGAGAAAGGCAGTGTAGGTCAGGGTTTGGAGCAAAGGCTGGTCACCAGTTACTATGGGCTCCATCACTTATAGACACACATGAGTGCCCCACAGTTCCCTCTGGTACTCTTACTTTTTCAGTTTGACCAGCAGGTCTTGACTCAGCCACACTTGTGTTTTCCCTCAGCCACACTTGTGTCTTCCCTTCCCTGCCTGATTTCCTACATCTGGGGACTGAGAACTCTTGCACTCTATGGAAAGCATCTTTAAACATTTGCCAGCTCTGTTCTTCTCCCTCATCCTTGAAGAACATTTTCCAGGGTGTTCTACTGACTTACTCCGTGAAGAGCTGGAAGTTTGTTTTCCTGAAATTTGGGGTCCTGACTATCCCTCAGGACCTTCAACTCCACCAGTGTGTGATCACTGCAGCCCAGGCTGCCTCTGGCCTTGATGTCACTGATGAGCTCACTTNCTGATGAGCTCACTTGTACTTGTGATCATCAGGTAAGTATTGCATCCCCTTGGGTGGGCATGTCTGTTACCTGGGTTAAGAAATTATCTTCAATGCACTCTAGGAGTCTCCTGGATTTCTTCCAGCTTGCTGTGCTACTTTTCCAGCAGACGTCATGGTGGTTGAAGCCCCCAGCAGAATGACAGCTTGTGAGTGTGAAGCCTCCTGTAGCTGGAGGAAGAAGGCTTCATCGGTAGGCTCTCCTCGATCAGGTGGCCTGTAGTATACACCAGCCACAAGGTTCCTTTGGTTGACTCAGACCTTTGTTCTGACCCACAAGCTTCCAACCTGTTCATGGCTTCTCTTCAAAGACAACTCTTAACATTCTATCCATTTCCTGATACCTCCACCCCTCTTTCCCATTCTGTCCCTTCTGAACAGCCTGTAGCCATCGACAGCCACACTCCGGATGTGGGATTTGTCCCATCAAGTTTCAGTGATGGCAACCAGATCACAACATTCTAGCAGCATGGTAGCTTCTAGCTCCACCTGTTTGTTGTCCAGGCTGTGTGCGTTTGTATAGAGGCATTTCAGCTGGGCTACTGGCAGCATCCCCTTCTTAGTAGAACACTCATTATTTCCCTTAAGGTGTTCTGTGGAAGTTTCCTTCCTGACATGTACTACCCTAGGAACCTCCCACTCATCTTCATGGCACTTCAGCTGTGCTGCAGCATCCCCAGCATGACCGTGGCAACAGGAGAAGGGCCCATACCAGTACCCCATCCCTCCAACCATAGTGTCTCCTCCTGCAGCTAGTCATAGGCAAGCCTGATATTATTCCCCCCTCTCTTCACATCTAATTTAAAGCCCTATCAATGAGCAAGCTCCTCAGCAAAATCCTCCTCCCACTTTGAGAAAGGTGGCTCCCATCTGATACCTGTAAATCTGGTGCCATGTAGGCCATCCTATTGACAAAAAACCCTAAAGTTATTACTGTGACACCAGCCACAGAGCCATGTATTAACAGACTGGACCCACCTGATGCTTACAATGTCACCAGCCATAATTGGAAGAAGGGAGGAATACATCACCTATATGTGCATACATACTCATGTATGCAGAAATTATTTCTCTCATTGAAGAAAATAAGAGATGGAGGTTAATGAGAAGACAAGACAGGTTATGCTGATCAGGTACAGAGGACCCAGCAAACATACTAAGCTGCCACATGCATACCTGCATCCAACTCCTTTTATTTCCTTACCTCTCTCTTTTCTCATGCTTGTACCTACAAAAAAAATCTTGATCCATCCCTTTTCCATCCGTGGCTCTTCTAATAATCCCATGGTAAGTCCTATACCTCCCCCACACTGCGCCTGGAAGGTGCTCTGGAGAGCCTTTCCATTGACTGATCTTACTGGGTGTCACCCCTGGACATGGGACTGATTGTGCCTTGGTGACATCCCCCAGAGAGTTTGGGTCAGGGACTCTGTTTCTCCAATGACAAATGCTAACAGGCATAAAGTAGCAGCAGAATTCCCTGATAAAGGTTGTGTTTTAGAAATAAAATATAGAAAAAATAGAAAGAAATTGTGAAGGACTCTATGGAAGTAAAAACTTAGAGGAAAAAGTGAAAACCTGGTTATGGATGGACTGATCTTTACTGACCAGGACACAAGGATGGCTTCTGGGGGTGATATTACAGGTCTTGGGTTGGACTTTCTCCCAAAGCTCAACGCCTAGCGGTCATGTCAGCAAGACAAGTTGTGATGCAGAAGCAAGTTCTGCAACATTTCCACAAAGACAAGCTGACTGGATGCTTCTGGGCGAAATGAGAAGTGCCTATCTAAACTTCAGCACAGTTTTACTTAACCCACAACCAACAATGCATTTTCCTTATGGTTGGATTGCTGGGACCAGGATATAATTTTAAAAGTTGCGCAGAGAGAAGCAGATAAACATTGACAGTCTCTCCTGTCACTGCTCTATGGTGAGGCAGTCAGGTAGGCAGTGAACGATTCTTATGTGTCTCCCTCTGCAGCCACATTAGGACAACAGGCAGTGGACTGGTCACACTGTGAAGCACTTTTTTTGGAATGCTGGGAAAGGAAGCAGCTGGGATGCACATGTCCAGAGATGAATGAAAAGAGCATTTGCTTACCTTGCCTTGCACCATTGAATGCATGCATGGGTTGGTTTTTTTGTCACTAGGGTGGGGGAGCAGAAAGATCATGGACCTCTTGTTGGTTTGTTCACATGTGTCACTGTAATTCTGGAGATACTGATTATTATGAATTAATTCTGCATCTCTCAGCCTCAGCAGAATTCTCATTGTAAAGCCACACACTTTCTGTAAGGATACTTCAAATGATAAGGGCTACAGTCTGCATATGCTGCTTTTGTGAATGAATGTTACTGATGATTTTGCCAGCCCTATGTAAAAAGCCTGTAACCAAGACAGATGTAGCTGTAGATCCACTGACTGAGGAATGAGGAGATTACAAATTTTTTGCTCTTTGGCATAGGTAGCACAAATGTTGTACAGAGATCCCGATTCTTGAATTACGTGGTAATAACAGTGCAGAAAAATCAGATTTCCATTACTTTTAGGGAGCAGATTTTTAGCTTTATTCTTCACCTAAGCCTGTAGCAGGAATGAACATATTAGGGTGAGAGTAGATGGGTGGAGTGCTCTTTCTTCCAATGAATCCTTAAGGAGCTGAAACATTAAATGATATTAAGCTTCTCTAACTCGATTTGAAGCCAAAATACAACAGAAGATTAGAAGTCAGTAACTAGTCCCTGCTGTCCTTGCTCCTCAGTTTTACTAAGTAGTCTCAGCTGCTATGGAAGTTCTGGACTTTTCTGTTCACAAGTGAAGAATGTTCTCAAGGAAGTTACTTACAAAGGCAAAATTGCACCAAGCCATGTAGCCTAAGTGATCTGTTTCAATGGGTAAAGACATCCATGATTTGAATGACATCTGCAAATGTTATAAAATGTTGCTTTTCAGCCAACATGGTGATTCTAATGAGACGGTCCCCAGTGCAGAAACACAACATTAGTGAGCTGCCAGTGCAATTCCCAACCCCACACACTGTGCTGAAACCACATCTGCACTAATGACACCAGACTAGGATGGCTTGGTGCAAAAAATTATGGCCAACTCCAGTCTCCAGAGACAGGAAAAGGGAAGGGTTTAGAGTGACTTTGCATCTGTGAAAAAAATGTGCTGCTATTACAATGCCCAGCACCAGGCTGCTTTGGCTCCAGGGAGACCTGGAGTGCTTTAGAAAGCTTTTTGCAACAGCTATGGTCGCTATAAACACAAATGGAGAAAGGAGCTATTAAAAGATTTTGATAGGTTCTCTGTTGGTTTCTTCTCTGTCTAGTTGCCTTTGGAAAGGTTAAGGATGCAGTGAATGCCAGATGATAAGCTTTGCAGTCCCCAGCACTCCTGAAATGTGAAAGAAATCTGCTGGTAATTCTTTCAAGCTAATGATTCCCTGCAGGTTGATTGGTGCTTATGTGCTGAGGAGTGAGAGGCTACAGTGACAGGAGTTATGAAAACAAATTGCCTCTGTGTTAAGGAGTGCCAAGTTGCCTGCTCAGTCTAACCCACTTCTACATTTTTTATTTTAAGGTCTGTTTGCAAACTCTGAGCTTAGGCTCAGATGATTAAATAGACCCCTGCTAGGATTTACGAGGATAAATCCCTGAACCACAGTAGGGCATTGATAGTGGGATACTGTCTCTTCTAGTTAAATTATGGGAGACTTCAATGCATTTCATTTAATGCAAATCAAATCAGCTATTAGGTTCTTGGGAACTTCATTCTCTTGGAAAAATAGAAAAAAGATGATATTTTCAACAGATGGGAATTATGTTTAGTTCCCGTCTGTGACTAATTGCCTGCCTCTTGAAGGTATTAGACTTGAGTTGGAGATGGAAAATCACCTGGTCTCCAGAAAAACCAGCAAGGAGAGTTCATTCTGGGGCTGAATTCTCCAAAGTACTTGGGTACATAGGTCCAATTTCTGTGCATCTGTAGGAGCCAGACCACAAAATGTGGTTCCCAAACACCCCAGCTCAGTAACTGTCTAATTCTGGAGACACCTGAGGTCCCTGGGGAAAGGTCTAAAAAAGGCAAATGCCTGCTGGAGCTTAGCAATTAGGTTCCTAAAAGCAGAAGGGTTGCCCAGCCCTGTTGAGCAGCATCTTTGCTGAGCATTAACTGGCTGGACAAGCAGTACAGGCAGACACAGACAGGTTGGAGGCTGCTGACTTTGAGCTACCTCACACATAAGGCAAATCAAGACGACACCTATATCTATTCAGGATAAGCTGAACTAGGATGTCCTAACCCTAAAAGCTTGAGGTGTAGACATTTTGCTTAGGCTGCAGCCCTGAACAGTGTCCTCAATTGAAGGTGGGTGAGAGAGAGAGCACTCCTTGTGTTGAGTTGCTTTGTGGCTGATGTGAGCAGTGAGCCACAGGTAACAGCAGCTCTACCTCTCAGTGTTCCTCACCGGTTCTCCAAGGAGAGCCCTGAGGCAGGACCAGGCCCTCAGCTGAGATGCCTGCTGTACATTGAGTGCTGTGAGATTGTCACCTCCTGGGGCAATCCTGTTCATTGCAACCAGAAATCTGAGCTGGCTCCTGATTTAGAGATGGTCTTACACAGCTACATGAATAAAAACAAGGTCTGAATGAAGATAGGTCTGATAGGAGAATGTTGTACAAGCATTGTACGGAGAGTTAAACTCAGCCATGCACCCAGATTAACCACAGGAGAAGAAAACAGCTCCAGGGAATGGATTCCTCCACCCCCATGCAGCCTAATGACCAGCAGTGCACTGTGCACAAGGTACTTTGCAGGAGCACCTTTGACAGAGACGAAGTCCTGCCTAAAGGAAGACATTAAATTAGGAAGTCTAATACAAACCATGTGCTCAGGTGGCTGCTCACCCTTGGCTAAGCAGAATGCACTTTGGTGTTAGCAATCAGGATGTACCTGGTAATTCCAGAAGGAAGAGTGGGAGCAGGAAACCTCACACCAGAAGCTCTGGCAGGCTAGCAAAGGAGCAAAGTGAGTTGCACAGAAACTCGTGCTGTTCGCAAAGTCAGCCTGGAGCTAGGAGTCCTGTGAGCCAAGGACCGGGGAGAGGGCTAGACCTGGGGCTGCCCAGCACCAGCAGGTATAAAGGGAAATGCTCTGCCTTTTTCGTACATGTGCACAGAGAGAGACTCAAAAAGTATAAAGCAAGTGTGTAAAGAAACAGGTCTTTGACCACAGCTTGTCTTTTTTATCACCTATATGACCATGAGGAAAACGTGTGATTTCAGCCTTCATGGATCAGTACTGGCCACTGCAGCCTGCCTGGGAGCTATCAGGGAGCTAGCAAGCTGGGCAGAAAAGCACAGATCTGGATTTTCCTCTAATTCTCATTGCAGTGCTGAGAGGAAAAGTTTCTCATAGACCTTCAACCCCTGTGGCAACTCCAGTGATTGTGACAGGGATTTCTCAGCAAGTTTCCAATGTACATTGTGTCAAACCTGTGTAAAAAAAAAAGTCTCTGCAGCAGACCTGCCTGCCAATGGCAATGGGATGTCCCTGCAGGTGCAGACACTGTGAAGGCGTATTAGTGGGCTTGGTTCAAGCATTCATGTTCCTGTGCCATCCACAGGTGCAAAAGCAGAAGTCCAAGAGCTCTCCATTGATTATGTAAACTTACACCTGAGAGTGGACATCTGTACAACCTGTCTATATTGTAGGTGATTTGGGCCTGAAAAACAGCGTTAGGTTCAGACTTGGCAGGTGGTATAGACATCCTAACTAGAATTCCAGCTTCCTGTTGAAACAGGGATTCATTTTGTAGTTTATTTTTGATGGTACATCAGTAAAAAAGCTATTGCCATTATTATTTCTGACATTATGGTTTTCATCACTACCAGCCCAAGTATTAAGCTATAAAACAGTAGCAGGAGACCTGAATTTTTTCCATCATGTGCAGGCATCGAAATCATTCTGTAAATGCCTCAGCAAATAGGACACAAGCTTCTCTGGGAACCTGTGCATTTTATATAAGATGAGTCTGTGATCATTTTGAACTCAAAGGCTATTTTCGTGATGTGGGGGAGAGAGATGCAGTTAGAGTGGTGAGCCTAGATGGTTTCAGAGGCATGCTGAGCTTTACCAAGGGAGCTGAACTTTTCCCCTCTCTGGAGCTTGAGTTTTTCAGTACAATTGCTGCTACAATTTTCTGATGAAGCCAGCCTTGGGGAAATATTTGTTATCATCCACCGAGGGAATAGCCATGCACAAGATACCTACGAACAAAACCATGTTCTTTTCCTGAATAATTTAAACTGGGAGAGAGTAAAGCCAGGACGGTTGAGCCAAACTGGCCAAAGGGATATGCCATAATGTATGATGTCATATTTAGCATACAAACGGGAAAGGGGGTGGGGGGGGGATTGTGATTGCTGGTTAGGGTCAGGCTGGGCATTGGTCAGCAGGTGGTGAGCAATTGTACTGCGCATCACTTGATTTGTATATTCTTTTATTGTTGTTATTATTATTATCCTCTCTTCCTTTGATGTCCAATTAGAGAGTTCTTATCTCAACCCATGAGTTTGAAGGTTTTTCATTCTCCTCCCATCACACTGAGGAGTGGAGGTGTAAGTGAGAAGCTGCGTGATGCTTAGTTGCTGGCTGGGCTCAAAACACAGCAGTGGGAAGCAAAGTTTAGGGCACAGCACTACTATTCAATCTGTTGACATGAAACTGGCTTTTTCAGAAGGAGCAGGACCTTAACAAATATTGTAATGGGCAGCTGCTGCTTAAAATAATTTAACACAGACCAGCAAGCCAATTGAAGACAAGAACAGTAGATCACCTACACTTTAATGGTTTACTTTACAAATTATGAATTGATTTCACCCCTCTCTGAGAAATATTCCTACCTATTGCAATACTCTGTTCTGCTGTATCTAGCTGTAAGATTCCAAGTCAAATAAACTAGTAAGTGCATACACATTTATGTTTCTCTTGGTAATCATGACCTTTCCATAGTATTCCGCAGGCAAATGCTTTAGCTGTCAGTGATACAATACAGATGCAAGTTTCTCTGTCAAATAAAGCTGTGCACTAGACATGCAATCTCACTGCTGTTGAAATAAAATCAACATGGAAATATTTTCATTTCTACAGTAACTTAAATTAGCAGAAAAATTGCAACTGACTGTGATTCCCCAGGCAACTAAACAGTATGCATTTGGAACCTGCTTCTCTAACAAATTGACTACTACAATCAATATGGTCTGAATCATCTACATGAACTGAGTGCTTTCTTCCCATCCATACAATAAAGCACATAATCACCTCTGCAGGCCAAGAAAACCTTCGGCAAATGTACAAACAAAGAAATATAACAACAGAGGCTTACAACAAATATCTGAACTGTTTCTATCACTGATGGTTTTTGATGGTATTTGTCACCTCATTTTAGATTTTATTAAGTGATATGTGTTCCTGGCCAATCAAAATTTGCAGTTATTTGTTCCAAGAACATCTATCTCCCTGTTACACTTGTTAGGAGATGAGGCAAAGTTTTTAGCAGTTCATAGGTGTAGGGAATTTTTAAGCCCAGAAGGGATTGCCAGCTGAGCCTGACCTGTATCTCTCCAGCTTTTCAATTACTTCCCATTGCTTCCGAGTCCAAAAAAAAACTAGTTGGGTTTTTTGTTTGGTGTCCCCCTAACCTAAATTTTAGCTTGCAGAAAGGCATTCAGACTTGAACAGGAGACATTATGAGAAAATTATGGAAAATACATCCCTTTCAATTTTTGTTCCCAGTGGTTACTTGTTCTCATTGCTACGTATCTATGCTTTATTTCCAATGTTAATTAATTTGACTTGATTTCCCATCCATGGTTCTTGTTATGTTTTTCTCTACAAAAATAAAATACCCCTTCAAATTGAGTGTTTTCTTCCATTAATGTACTTGTAAATTAGTTCTTTGTCTTATCTTTTTAAATCAGGTTAGTCTTGTTTAAATATCCCACTATCAGGCATTTTCTCTGACCCTCTAATGTGTCTCTTTGCATCTCCTTCAGTTTCCCAGAAGCCTTCTGAAAAACTTGAGAAAGAGAATGCTGATGATACACAGTACTGTGGTTTTAGTGCCTGTGCTTGGTGACAGCCTTCAGTTGCTTTTGCTCAGCATCAGTTCCCCTACACTATTGCACTGGCAATTTCTGGTAAGATATTTGTTTACTGGAACCTAGTCTGAGTCACTCATCCCAGGCTAGAATCCCTCCTCTCCACAACGATTTGGTCTCTGTGCCTTGTTCAGCAATACATAATGTAGAATTTTCCTCTATTAAGGGACACTTAGATAGAATAAGCACACAGTCTTGGTCTTACATAACTGTCTGGCCTGCACAATTATTTACATTTCTGTTACCAAATATCTTATTAGCAATGATTTTATACTTCCAGATCACCGGTGAAGATCTCAAACAGTGCCCGGCTCAGCACCCTGCCTGACAGAAGCATAAGTAAGCAAATCTGATTTGATAATAACTGTCACTCTGATATGTTGATTCCTCATTAGATTAGTGTTCACTTTATTGGTATTTTCTAACACTATAATGAGAGCAATGTGTAACACTACATCTAGTACCTTGCCAAGGTGGAATTTTATTTATACAGGTTGCATTTGCCAGCCAAAGATGTGATGAAATATGAAGAGAGGTTGTTGGAAAGTAATTGCTGCTTACTTATTTATGTGGTGAATTTAATGAATCAACCTTGATCAGATCTAGAAATCTAGTGTTACTTCCTTTCACTCTGTTGAGACAATAACTGCTTGGTGTGAGCTCATGACCACCAACATTTCCCAAAGCCTGCTCAAGGCTCGGCTTCTCCCTCCACAGTCTGTCTGAGCGCAGCTGCACACACCATCATGCTCCTGCTGCTCATCTCCACTTCAGCAGGCTCGACAGATTGTGCCACTGGGGAGGAGACTTTTATTTACATTAATTTCAGTTTAAGAATAGGAAGGAAAATGGGGTTTTAGGCCAGCCTCATGTCCTCTGAGTGCCTCTTTAGCCTCAGGATGGTATTATCTCATCTGCGTTTGCCCTTTGTGAAAGTCACAGAATCACAGAATCACAGAATGACCGGGTTGGAAGAGACCCACTGGATCATCGAGTCCAACCATTCCTATCAAACACTAAACCATGTCCCTCAGGACCCCGTCCACCCGTAACTTAAAGTCTATCATGATTTTCTTCTGTGAAATGCCCTCTCCACTCCCAGGAAACAGGGAGCGTTAGATGGGCTATGGTAGCCCTACATAATATCCATCTGGTTATCTTCTTCATCCTTCCACAATGATTCTCTGACGTTGGGGAAAAAAATGCATCTGGGTACATAAACCAGCTTCAGGTTAACTTTAGAGTGCTGGAACAGCTCTGATAGTGCCAATGGAGCTGGAATTTGCTGTATAGCATTTAGCTGGCTATTGCAACAAATGTTTCAGTGGTTAAAAAAAAAAAAGAATGTATGTCAGTTGCAAACCATCTGAAGACCTTGTCTGCTCTTTGCAGCTTCTCCAGGTTTGATGATTTTGCCTTGATGGCAGGGCTCTGTTCTTTTGCTTTGTAACTGAAGAAGTTTATTCCTAGTTTGTGGGTTTCTGAATAAGTGTCACCCTTTATTGCTCATGTGCAGCAATGATATTAAAAATAAACCAGCCATTTGTCATACATCAGGAACATGCATATGAATTAGAAACAGACAGTAAGCAATATCTGTGAAAATCCAAATAATCAAAGCTTTTGAGTGTTGTAGTTTAGTTCAGTTAGGTCACAGGTGAAACTTTTTAAAAATAGGATCAATAAATGGGCTTGTATGAACCCTGAGTGTATTTTTAGTGAAAATTTTAAACTCTGATTTAACCATTTTCCTGTAGAATCTGCAGCTGACTTATTGCAGGAAAGGCAGGAGAGGAAATTGAGCAGAAATGAGCTATAAAAAGAAATGAAACTAACTCAATTATTGCAAGTAAGCCCTGAGCCTGAACATAAAATTGGTGCCATTAAAACATGGATATTTTACACTGTGGTGTTTTATCTTTCTCTTAGCAAAGTCTGGGGAATTCAAAATATTCCACCTCCGTGGAAAGTTCAAAAGTACTCATGCTGATGGTGAATATTCAGCACTGAATGCAGTCTTCTATAGAGGTTGAGATACCCTCATGGTGACAATACAGGTTATTTGTATACTTATAAAACTGTGGTACCTCTTTTGGAAGCTCAGCTTTATGCAGAAGGAATCTGGTGCTGAGAGCTTTTCTTCAACTGGGAAATGTGATGTGAGGGCTGCGGGAGTGGCTAGGAGGGGCTGCAGCGGGATCTTACATGGTGTCAATTCATCTTAATGGTTTATCTGTTCAAAAGAGTTGTGTACCCATGAAGCGAAGGTTTGTTTTCTTCATCCATATGACCACCCACTTGCCAAGGTAAGCTGTCTACTAATATAATAGATGCCTATAATAAGGGGCCGTTTGTTGCTTTATATTCTGTGCTAGTGGCAAAGTTACTCTTTGCCATGGAAAAACCTCAACAAATGAGATAGTGCTGTCAACACTGATTTTAACACAATTGCCATAATATTTTTGGATTTTTAATGGGGTTTTTTGTCCCTTCAAGCTGCAAAGAAAAATAATTGAGTAAGAATCTTAGGTTTTATTTGAAAAAGGAAGGGCAGCAGAAAAAAAACTCACAACATGATGCATGGTCACCTAATGCCTCAGAAGACAAACCAAAAAAACCCATCCCAAATCAACGAAGGAGTTGACTGATCTGCTAAAAATCTCCCACTTAAACTAATTTCATTACTTCTGTTTTGTAGGCATATCTCGAGTGACAGGTTTGGGCAGTTCAGAAACTGTGGCAAGAAACCAAATGTAAAGCCATAGGACAGTAGGGCAACCTGAGTTAGTGAGCTACATTGTCACGGACATTCCTACCAGCCCAGGTAAGAGAGTAGTTTGGCTGTGTTTGTACACTGTTTTTAAGCTAGTAATAGTGTTTATGGACACTTGAGCAGCTCCACACCAGCTGGAAGTAGGTCAGCGTGCAGCTGAACCAAACCCAGCCAAACCTGGCTCCTTGCACTGGCCCTTGTGCATGTGTGGTGTGCTGCAGGCTCATCTAAGATCTCTTGATCTTGAAAAGAGTGGCAAAAGGCTGATGAAGGGACAGGCAGTGGTTGCAGAGTCTCTTGGAGCTTTCCCTGCATCTTGCGGGCTTGCCTGACTCTGAGGAGCTGCTCATACAAGATGAGCTTGGGTAGAGGGCACCAGCCCCCCTCACCAGCATTGGCCCATGTGTGTGTGATATGTCTGGCCTGAGGGAAAGTGGAGTTGCTTGATCCGTAATGATTAGCTGTACTGGATCTCCCTGTGGCAGCAGGTGATGGTCCTGCCTGCCTCTTAGGTGTGTTCCTATACCTCTAGTGCCCATTTCCATGGCCCCTGGACTGCACAGTCATGCTGGGGCTGGAGAAGATGCTTGCAAAGGGGAAAGTGAGGATGCTGGATGAGTGTACTCCCTTTTCCACCCAGGAGGCACAGAAACACCAGCTGTGGAATATCTTTGCAGAAATGGAATGTGGCAAGGGAAAGGGATGGCTTCAAACAGGCCTCAGCCAGTTTGGTTAAGGAAGTGAGTTTATGGTCAGTAATAATATAAAAAAGACAGTAGAAAAATTACAGCTGTGAGCCTGGAATACAACACAAATACAAAATAAACCTTAAAAGCCCCCAGAGAGAACTTCAGAGGTGCCTCCACCCTTTTAGGTTGTCAGCAAACATTTCAATGGCAAAGCAAGTGGAAGGTATCAAAATGCATTCAAAATTCTGCATTCCCCCAGGCTCATGATGTATACACCTCATAAGTCAAGAAACACAGACACCACCTCAACAAGCAGAAAAATATTTTAACCTCTTTATACAGCATCTTTTTTTTTTTTTAATGAACAGGAGAAAAGAGCCTATTGGACTATTGTATTACTAGGGTTCATTAATTTGTCTCCTCAAATGGCAAGGTGAATCATAACCTCATACTCAGTTGTTTTCCAAGTTGAAGAATAGATTTAAACTTCTCCTTTCAGAAAAAAAAAGTTATGGGGCCAAAATTGACAGTTGCTACTGGCAAGTCTCTTCAAACAAAAATAGGTGTCCTTCATATACCAAACCCCTGTGCAAAGCCAGAGCCTGTAAGCACTGTCTTGTGCTTCTAAGTCTTTCTGAACAGGGGCCAAGATCATGAAATCTGTAACATAAAGACCATGTTCTGAATTACAGCACAGTGAATAATTGGCAGTGATTGACTTGCCTAGTGAACATTACCGGCCTTCCAAGTAGACTTGCCCCAACATTCCTAAATGCGTTCAATGTGAGCTGCTCATGCACTGATGTCTGTGCATCGCTATGGCTTTGCTAGCTCGGTTGGAAGCAATTAATGAAGTTAGTGTTTGATGCTCCAAATTCAAGCTGTGGAAGTCTCAGGAGATCTTTTCCTCTCTCAGAGCGAATTGTTTGTGTTGTTTCAGAGCATCAGTTAAAGGAAGCCTTCAAGCATGTGCTGATTGATGGATGGGGCTGAAAGCAGGCTCCCAGGGTAGATGTGCGCAAAGCTGTGTTCTTTGTTTTTTTCTGTAGTATTTGCTGACGCTGCTCCATCCTGGCTCACAAGTACACTCATCAGCCAAACTCAGTGCTTCAGGCAACTTCCTTACCAAATCTGCCAAAGTTTCACGTTCCAAAAATCTCATCTTTCAGTTCTGAAAAAAAGGATGTTTATAGTCTTCATTACTGTTGAATAATGTGAAAAATGTATAAAACATGTCAGTATTGTCTTTAAATCTTTGTTTTTGACAAGTGGAGCTCATTTGAGACTCTAAATGCTCAGAAGGCCAAGGATAGATTCCTGGCCAGCTGCTCAAACAAGCTGCTGATCAAGACCTACATGTCTTGTACTATATCTCCAATGTCTTGTATCAGCCCTCTCAGGATCCCCATCAAGAGGAGCTGTGCCAGACACCCCTACTCCTATCCTCTTTGGCATGATAGGAGGTACAACCCACACACATGCTCCAGGAGATGTGGGAATATGTGTCCAAACACAGTCACATAATAACCCACCAAGAGGCAGTCTTGCAGAAACAACTGACCAGTGGTCACCGTAGCAGCCAAGTGACTTGGAGATGCATGGGCTGCCAAGTCCACCATCCTTCAGAGATGTGTAGACATAGATTATGAGGTTAAATGCCAAAATCACAGGGAAGACAGATGAGGTTTTGAGCCCACACTCTGCTGAGAATGCAGCAAAACACTTAAGTAAAGCAGCAGTCCAGCAAAGCACTTAGCATGCACTTAACTTTAAGCCTGTGAGCAATTCGGTTTTTGAGTATTCATAAGTACACAGAATCAAAAGAAGAAAAGCCGTTCTGTATTACATTGGTGGGTAGATTCACAAGCCTGCAGTATAATGTCCTGAAGATAGTCACATGTTTTCCTTCCTTATTGTGTGAAACAAGGTCTTCCAAAGCTTTAAAAATGTCTTGTGGATAATTATTACGCTTATCAGTAGGTACTGAGAAGGAAAATAAAATTATGATAGAGTCTTTATTCCTCAAAATCCATCAGGTAAAGAGCTGCTATTCTCCAGTGCTCTTAGCAACGTTTCCTTGTAATACTGCATACCATGAGTTTGTTAACATATAATACTGAAAGAAACTCCAGCACTGTGTGGTGTACAATCCATCCTTGTATATTTAAGCTGTATGAGTCAGTGCATTTAGAGATCTCCTTCCATGTAAGTGTCATCTATTTACAAGCATGCGTAGGTTTTCAGAGTTTCACAATAGCTGGCAGAAGAGCATAATTTATCTAAAACTCCTCATTTTGTTCTGGCCTATTTGCTAGTCATGTGAGTATAGCTATTTTTCGGAAAATATAGTGTCTCCCTCCACATTCAAAGTAAAATATTGATACTGCTCTGTCTGAGGTGCTTCACTTGCAAGAAGCTTTCTCTTTACAGGCCTTTGACATTCAACACTGGGTGTTTTTAATGCAGAATAAATGTGAACTTAATCCTCGTGTTTCTTCTAGAACCTGGTATCTCCACATACTGTGCATGTTTCAGAAGTCAAGGGCATTGTAGCAAATAAAAGCCGCTGGATTGTGCCTAAAACAAAGCTGGTACGGAATATAACTTTTACGAGCCTCATAAGATTAATTTAGACTCAAAAATCTTTATTATCCTCATTCCTTTGTTGAAAGCAATAACTGAAACCACAAACTACCAGAAGAACCACCCAAGCAGTGAGCTAGTCACTGGCAGATCTTTTATATTAGACCAATGGGGCTAAATTCCATTTGTATTTATGTGCCTGATGTTCTTATTGACTAGCTCCAGGCAGCTGCCTTATTTAGGTGCTATGAATCACTCCCTGATGCTCCCCCGCTGCCATTAAGGAGATAGGTGAAATTTAGGCTAGTTTTTTCTACACCTACTCAAACATAAGACAAGTTTCATTGCAGTTGTATGTGAGTGTGGGGCTAGGTCCACACACCTGCTGGCTCCCTCTTCATTGACCCAGTTGAATCTACTCTTTCTAGCAGATTCTCCATCTGAATGCCATACCAGTGATGTTCTTTTGGATAGCAGCAGCAGGTGAAGGCCTCCCTTTTCTCCTTTTACTCCTGAATTGTATCAGATTGTGTGAAGCAGTGAGATGAATCTATAATATGGAAATTCCAAGGGTGTACTGAAATAAAAGGGATTGTGTTGTTTTGTGAAACACTTTGAGATGCATCGCTGGAGTATGCTATATACAAGCTGAATGCTATTATCATTATCAATAACTGGCAATTCAGCCCAGAAAAGAAATTCGGCATATGTAGCACTGTGCAGAAAAGTGGCGCTTTCACTTCTGAAGGCTTTGCATGCCATATTTACATCCACATGAAGTTCCTTTAGAATATAGGTGCCCAATAGATTGAGGCTGGCATTAAGTAATGAACAAAGTAAAGAACTGCAATGGAGTNTCAGCCTCCTCTTCTCCAGGCTAAACAACCCCAGCTCTCACAGCTGCTCCTCATAAGGCCTGTTCTCCAGCCCCTTCACCAGCCTTGTTGCTCTTCTCTGGACTCCAGAACCTCAACATCCTTATGGTGAGGGGCCCAGAACTGCACACAGTATTCAAGGAGCGTATTCAACTCTGCATGCAGTAGTGGACAGTCTGTATGGTATGACTCAGCTATGGTCATTGAATATTCTCACCAGGTACCTGACTGGACACACTGGATTCTGCCCAGGCAGAATGTATTTCTGGGATGTAAGAGGATACAGTAATCATTGGTAGGCAGCTTTTGCCCAAGTTATGGAAGGGGAGACACCACTTCGGAGGGTACCTGGACCAAGATGCTCACAAGCACTCACAAGTCCAGAACTTCAGACGCATCCTGGGTAATTTTTTTATCAACATAAACTATTTCTGCTCTGGGATGCATGGTCACGTTTTACCCTTTGGAGTTTGCTCCTGTCTATCTGATAGAGGAATTTAAAAGGAGCACAAATTTACCGAATGAGAAACCACATATAATCCTTCTCCTGGGCAACAGTTTCAAAATCCCAAGAAACAGCTCTGTGAAAGCCCCCTGCAGTCAACTTTGCAGACAGTCCCCTCTGTGGTTTCAGGAAAGTAAGAACTGTGCAGTTCTCCCCCTGTTGAAGTAAATAGCAAATACCTCAATGACTAAGTGCAGCCAAGATTTCACCCAGGAATTTAAGTGCTGCAGCACTATAGCTTTCTTTCCTGACATCTGAGAGAGATGGACAACAACTTGTTTGGGCATATTTAAAAACAAACTGTTGAAAGGGAATATTAAATTGTTGCTAAGACCCTCTGGGCATGTTTGTTATTTGTGCTATAAAACCTGACACCGAAAAGCAGGGTTAATGCTTCAGGGTTTCTGAAGGTAAATACTCTTTCCTTCATGCCTAGTGATAGCACCATGCTGTGTTGCTTGAAGTAACCACTTCAAGAATCCTCTCAGTCATATTTTGCCAGGAATAGGAAGGGTGGATTCACTGCTGCTGTTGGAATTGCTCCCTTCCTGTGTGCTGTTGAATGATTTGTACTGATGAGGATATATTTTGGGGAATGCTACTTCTTGTACAAAGAAATATTTTGCTTTTTGGACAGGATCACCTGTACCACATTATAGGTATATACAATTCAGGGTCAAGTGACCCTGAGCCTCAGGTTCTTTCTGCAAACCTCATTTTTGGCTGATGCACTTTGGCGCTTTGTAAGGAGTATGAAACTGTTCTGTAGTTTGGTTTTCCTGATATTTTTCAGAAAGTCTCTGTAAAAGTTTCTGAAATTGAGGATATTTCTTAGACAGGACAGAGTTTACCTGCACACAGACCTTTACGGTTGCTGGTAGTACTGTCTCCTCAAGGTTGTGAAAGAGGGCTTTGCTTAGTGTGGAATGAAGGGAAATTCCCTCTTCTTCTCATGAGCACGTGTGACCCTGGGGAGAGAGACTTAACCACAGGAATTAGGAAAGGATTTTCTGAGACTGCCTTGTTCAGCTTAGAGTCTTGTCACTGGGACAACTTCATGGTGCCTGTAGCAAGACTATCACATTGAAGTGATGCTGGACAGAGGAAACAGGCAGGACTCTGGTGTCCTGGTTCACACTTATCTACTGCACTCTGTCTTGGGAATATGCAAATACACATCTGGTTCTTGTAGAGAGATATACCCAGGCCAAACTTCCTCAGGCCCCAGCTAGGTGACAATGTTGTTACATCTGAATCTTGAGCAAAACACATTAACTTTCCTTAAGTCTTTTCATTTGCCACAGCACATTTAGAATAGATCTTATCCAGGTAGATATGTGCAGAAACTAAGCAGAGTTTAACATTGGAGTAACTTATTTAGGGATGTGTTTATGTTGGTCAAGTCTGTATATGGATGTGTTCAATGACAAGTTTGAGACGTGACACAGAGGTCAGCCTCTGAGATTTATCCTGTGACATAAGATCCAGCTACATGATTTTCAAGTATCCTTCCATCCCTACATCTGTGTCTTTCTAGCCTCAGAGAGAAAAAAAGGCTTAAACATGTGAAAAAAGTTGGCATGAACACACTATTGATAGAATGGATTGTGGCCTGAGAGATATAGAATCCTTTATATTTCTGTATCTTTCTTGATATTTTATGCATTTTCCTTCGGTGTTATTACTTCTCTTTCCCCTCTCCTGTGCTCTTATTGCACTCCAAAAAGTGTTTTTCTTTCATTTCCTTGATTTTGACAATTTTTGTATGGACATGAAAATTTTGCAATACTTTGGTAAGGTTTACATCATTCTTGCAAAAAGGTAGTTGTAGTCCAGATCTATTAATTTCCATTCAGATATCCCAGCATATAGTTCACGTGAGTAAGATTCAAATACAGTTCATAACAAGACCGCATGTATGCTAGGGAAGGGGATGATCTCCTTTAGCTGGCCTCTTTAGTTTGGACTAGATTCCTCATTTTAGTACTGGGAGTAATTTTAAAATGTGAGTTTTGTTGTGTCACTAAAGATGGTCCAAAACAAGAGAGTTTGATCTTAGAAAAAAATTGTAAAGTACTTGGTTGGGCCAAACTGGCCTGAAAACCTTTTTCCTGTCTTTCCTGCTTACATCCAGGAGCTGCAGCAGTCCCACCCTCCTACCTTGCCCTGCAGACAGAAAAGCTGGGGCTTGTCTCACTCCTTGGCTCTGCGGATGGGAATCACGAAGCTCCACCTGAGGCTCTGCAGGATGCCAGGATTCCTGCCCTGATCCAGGGAGACAAGTCCTGGTCAGAGTCAGAATTTGCAAGCTTCTCACTTTTTGAATTCATTTGGTCTCCAGACTCAAGGTGGGCTGCCTGGCATCCCTCCCCCAGCCCTGCAGACCAGGCTACCAGAGGCCCTGACACTGGGTCTGCCTTGCTTATGAGAAGAGGTCCCAACTACCAAGAACCTATGGCAACAGACCCAGAGAGAGGGACCCTTGTTTTGCATAGCCTGCCCAGAATCCAAGCAGAGTTGTACTTATTTAATTTGGTGAAGGCTTGCATAAATAAGGGATCTTTCAAACAAAACCATTGCAAGAGTGAAAACAAAATATTTTCCCATGAAGCATTTTTTTTTTCAGGAAAATTTCTTGCTGTTATTCCTATGACTTTAGCCTCTAGAGCTAGCAAGATGCTTCTTTTCAAAGAATGTGCATAATGTCTAAGATATGAAGCTATGAGGAGTCCTCAGTGTTTCCTATTAGCCACCACAGCAGTCTGTGTTACCTTTCTCACCTCTTACAGATTTCTGAAAGATAGACTAATCCTATCATGATGGAACCTGACCAATTCAGACCAGATGCCCTTAAGAGCAAGGAGTTGCTCAAAGGATCATTTCTGATCCTGAAAGGTTTGTAATAGAAATCTTTTGTAATTGCCTTAATCTTCAAAGAAGTGATGTGAAAATTCATGATGAGGACAACAAGCCATAAAAGTCGATATTAAAAAAAATATATTATTTGCCAGGACTGCCAGCTGCTGGCCAGATACTGAGTTAGCTGCCTTCCTCAAACAGAGATGTCCCCCATCTGCTGAATAAATGCTCCTTTTGTGCTCATTTTCACAGCTGAGGTTTGAACCAAGAACGTTGTGGTCTGCAGACAGCAGCTCCAAATAGACACCCAAAAAGTTTCTTGCTCTGTACTAGACAGGCAGGAAGCTAAAGCCTTGCTCAGCTGGAAGCATTCTTTGCCTATCTCACAACATCCCTTCCAATCATATAAAAATCTTTGAAGGAGAACATCTCCCTGCAATCCTTCACAGAGCAAATCCACTCAGGCAAGGCATACTTCTGGGAAGGAGCCAGCTTTGCTTGGTGGTCCCAGCTTTTGGCATCCACTGTGACTCAGTTGGGAAGAGAGAATAAATAAAATGCTGTTAAGAGGTACAACAATGTTACCAAATGGGATTGTGCCTTTCCCAATTAGAGTTGTTTTTCCTATCTCCATATGTTGCACATTACAGAGCCCTTTTGTTGGTAAACATATCCATGGCTCCCTGCAGGGGTGCCAGGGCCACTCACTAGCAACTTGGAGACTGAAATTGTGCATGAAGTCTCATATGCCATGCAAAGATGGTCTTGTTTCCATGTTACTCTAACACAGAGAGGCTCTGAGAAGCCGGAAGCTTCTGGCAGTTGGCACAATTCTTCCACAGGTACCTCTTCCTAAAAAAAGGAGGAAGGTTGGGATTAGGCTTAGCAATATTTATTTCTTTGTATGGTGGATACACAGTACTAATAAATCATCTGAAACATTTCCATTGCTTCCTTCTGCCTGGGAATCTCTGAGACCAGAAGGTAAGAACTGCGGCAACATCACATTCGTGAGTCAGGCAATGTCATTGCAGTTTGCAGTTGAGATATGAAGAAGCAAAGTGATTTTTCACAGCACTTAGACACAGGAGCTGGTAACAGGGGCTTTACAGCTCACTGTGCAGCAGCCTAGCTATGCCTGTGCTTTTCTGCTTTCAGCCCATGGCAGACTCAACTTACTTGTCCTTCTCTGTGGATCAAGTTGTTACCTAGCCTTTAGTGGCAGACTTACAGGTTATTAAAGTGTATAGACAGTCACTGTGGCTTAGCCATTGTGTGATTATCTGATGTATGATGATAATTCACCTTTTTGGCTAAGCTTTGAAATTACTAGGCACGTAGTTGGCAGAACTGACGATAAAATTCCCAACTCTTGGTCCTTGGAGGAGTGCTTTAAGCACTGGCCTGTCAGTTCATTTAATGCTGCAGCACACCAGGCACAACTTTGAGCATGAACCACAGGACACTAAATTTTCTAGTGTAGGTACTGTATGGGCTTTGAAATAAGATCTGTTTCAGACTCCAGCTGTTATTTTGTTAGCCTTTCCTGGCTAGCTGTATAAAAGCTGATGGGCACGAAACTTCTTTGTCATCTATTTCTCCATTAATAGCTTTGAATATGTGTGATTCAAGAGTGATGTAAATCATCATTGCCACCTCACTCTATTTATCTGTTTCTTCGGCAGGCTCTCATGGTAACCAGCAACTACCGTATTTAAAGAATGCACTGTACCACACCTACTCGGTACAGCACTTTGCTATGGGAGAGTGAGAGAAAGAGAGAAATAAAGAGAAAGGCAGGAAAAGAAAAAAAATTGAAAGAGTGAGAAAGAGATGGAGGTAAAAAAACCTAAACCCCAGAAGTTGGAACCTCATGTCCTTTATCAGAAGAAAAGAAAGATTAGATTTATTTCTGGAGTGACTATGAATACCAGACCAGCTAACTGCAGTTTAGGAGGTCTTTCTATATTATCTACCCAGTCCCAGTTATTTTAATTCTGTGTTGCCAGCTGGCCTTTGCAGAAATCTATTCAGGGTTCAATTCTAAACAGTAATGTTTGGGAAAAGTACAATCTAAAACAGACAGATCTGTATATGTTTAGGTTTTGCTTTCTTTCCACTTTTAAATATTAAAAATTGACTCCAGCTGTGGGGTAAAGTAACGCCCAACCTATAAAGACACTGACAAATAAATCACAATGCAATTTGCTGTGCATTTTCTGAGGTCTAAACACCAGCTTTTGAAAGGAATTTTCCATGATTACATCTTGGGAAGGTACCTTCACTACCAACAACCCGTTTGACTTTTATACTTCTTAAAAGTCATTGCATTCCAGCAGGGTCAGAGCCTGACATTACTTCTCTGGCACACATCTCAGGAGTCAACTGAACTATCTGATGGTACTCAGAACATATGCAAAGCTTTACTAACTCTATCTAGCATGTTGTTAACCAGAATATCTACCTTTTGGGTAAATTACAAGTGTAAATCACAAGTGTGAATTACTGATCTACTGTTCAGCCCCCTCAGCTGATCAGTTCTGCTTGAGTCCACTTCTTTGCCATGTCAAGTTCAGGCAGCCTTGCCTGAAGTCAAAGCTTTTATTACTGTTCATCTCAAAATCACTGAATTTCAGGTATCCCACTTCATCAAGGTGCAGCCCAGAGAAGTCAGATTTAGCTCCTGAATTCTGACCCAGCTCACCCTGGCTCATTTTGTGGCCTGCAGCAATCACTCCTGCCCATCCCACATTTCTTCCTCAGAAATGAATAAATATTTAGTATTTGAGAAAGGAAAGAAGATGGAAATTCCATCCTAAAGGCAATATACTTTTTTTTTTTTTTCAGGGAGCAGCCATTAATCGACAGAGTCGCCTTAATCTGCACAGTTTGGGTAATAATCTGGAAGTAGCACTGATGTTGAGATCATGTTTTTAAAACTAGAAATTAACTTATAATTGAAAAAAACCCCTGGCCTTGATCCAAACTCCCTTGAACTATCCTATTTCAATTATTTACAAAAACATTAAAAAAGAAATTTTCTGTCCATTGCTCTATTATTTCCAAAAGTTGCAATGTAAACTTTTTGTGGGAAAAAATAATTAAAGCAAAAATTCCTGAC
>WAAB01017192.1:21330-46618 GCA_013389865.1 Piaya cayana | reverse complement strand
TTTTTTTCCAAAATAATTCTTTAAAGGAGGGACATTATGTCATGGTTTTGATAGTGTGCTGCTCATTCTCATTCAGAGCTTTTCTCCTGTCTCCGTACAGCTGATCCAAATTTCTACAGCAAAAATTTGCTTTTTTTGGGGAAGACATACTTGAAGTTAAACAATAAAAAGATGGCTCTTCTGTGGCTAAGCAAAGCAAAGGAGTATCCTGCACATACAGAAGAGGACAAACAGGTAAGAAGTTACAAACTGTTATAGCACTATTATATGATATAACCAACATGTGACATCATGGCAGTGGAATTTTTTTATGAAGTTAACTTGGAGAAAACTGTAGTTGAGCACCTATATTCCAGTATCATATCAAGACACCAGAAGTTCTAGTATGTTGGTAAATGGCTCAGAACACAATGGTTGGAAAAATTATGTTTTATAATAAAGAACTGCTAGGCTTCCTTCTTTGTGATGTTTTTGTAGAGCTAAGAACCCACCCTTAACTGTGATGTTGAAGTTAAGGCTGGAATCAGAGCTAATCCATGTCTATTTGAGCACAGATTCACTTTTCATATGTCCAAAACTGAAGAAGTACAAATTGTAGTTTGGAAGGGCTAAAAAACACATGAACAGGGAGAAAAGCACAGATGTATCAAAAACTTGCCGGGGCCATAAACCTCAACGTTGCAGTCCCTTCCAGGCCCTAAGAGAGAGCTTCATATTATCTCAAATGAGACAAGTGGAAGTAATGTATGTTTGACAGGAAAACTCCAGTACCCTTTTAAAGGGTAATTAAGGCTCAGAAGGATCCTGGTTTGGATGAGTTAACATCTGCTTCCTACCTAAACACATAGAGTTCTTCCAGGGGGTTAATCCATTAGACTTGTTCAGGCCTAATACTGCATGAAATAAAAACCACAGCAGCTGCAGTTATCTTTCATAAACAAACCTGTTAGCATCAGGAACTAACAGCCTGATTTTTAACTGATTTATTATGGCTGGTTGCCCTTTAATTCATTTAACATTAAGGTGCAGTGTGAAATACTTTAACTGTTACAGCAAACATCCAGATGTGTTGTGACATTCTGAATGCCCTAATTGTAAGAAATAACTTTGGTGGGGTTTTGCACTTCACACCTCAGAAAAAACACTACTACGCTTTCCCTCTAGTATATGCACTAGTAAGGCTTGAACTGTTTCTCCCAGTAGTGAACTGCTTCAGTGGAGATATCGGTAAGGGTTCTGTTCCTCCACTGCTTTGCAAAATATATAGGAATTTAGGAGCACTAAAGGAGTAATGGTCTCAGATATATATCAAATTGGTGAACTCTTCTTAACAGTTATTACTAGCTGGAAGCATTTGTGAAACCAGTGCTCACAAGTTTGCCTTTTGTTAGAAACCATGCAAAACAAGTCAGTATTGATTTTTGTGCAGTAGCCAAGTTGTTGAACTGCTTATCTGCTGTAGAGTGCTTGGCCTCCTGGTACAAGCATCTGTTTCCTTATCTGCTGCACCAGTGCTTGGCTCCCTGGTACAAACATCTGTTTCCTTATCTCCTAGAAGAGTGCAGGGTTGCTAAACTGAGAGTAGTGTTATTTTCTCCATTCTTTGGGTTAATGTGTAAAATGCAAAATGTACTGGGAACTAGGCTTGGTTGTCCAGTGAGAGGGAAAACTGCACAAAGAATTCTGAAATCTGGTCTCTGCAGTTGGCAGAGTTAGGTTTTCTGAGCATTTTTTACCTCTGATTAATCTACAGTATCTGGGTTGCACTGTTGCCACTGCTTCCTCCATCAGGACCAGAAGTTTGTGTTGTTTATTTAATTTTTTTTCAGGGGTGGGGTAGAAGGTGAAGACATGGCATGTTTTGGTTTTGGTTTTTTTTGAAAATACATGTTAGAAGTCAAATTTTATGAGATATTACCCAGAATCCCTAGGCAAAGGGCAGAAACAGTCTTCTTACACTTCCTTAGCTGCTGCCCAGTTTTGAAAATTCTAGGTTGTATAGTTATATTCAGAATTACATTGAAGACACTGGCTTAAGAGGGTTTATTCCCATTCATGTTTCAAGTGTTGAGCATCTTGAAACGTCTAGGTGGCAAGTTCTGCTAGAAGAGCCTGTAACTAGTTGGTGCTGGGTTGCTGTAAGTATGTTTATTTCTTTCAGGTACAGAAAGAAGCTTTGGAGTTGCTTAATTCTATATAACAAGAAACAAGATAATGGGAATTCAGTGCCTCAGGTTTGAGCAGCATAGGAAAAAGATCCTAAAAGGACTGGTTTATTGAAGCTGTTAATAAAAGTATAGCCTAAACTTGCGCTCTCAGTCTCATCTCATTTAAACTGTTAACTACAAGATCTGTTTCATTATGTGATCCTGTCTCATTTCCAGGGGAATAAAGGGCTTCATGGAAAAGCAGGTTATGTGACAGGCTGGGACAGTGCTGTTGCACAGGCTTTTAATTACTTTTTTACACTCTTCAGTTAGAAGTTATGTATGAGAAATAATAAGAAACACGACTAGCATAACTTTAAAGACACAATTATAAACCTGCAGAGTTTTTCTGGAGCTTTCTCCTATAGGGTTCAACAGCCTCCAAGATAATAACATTTACGATATGAGATGCTCCATCAGATTTCTCATTAAGGCTGCACAAGCAATCTTAATTCCAATCACCCAAATATGTCCTTTTATGGGTGGTACCACTTGCTGTGAAATATGGACTTATTTGTACATTGAGAGGCTGTGAATTCCAAGGATTTAGTGGCTGCAGAATGTTTGCCAGATATACGTACTACTTACCCTAAACTCTGCTGGCAGGAGCAACGCATGCTCCCTGTACATTAGAAGGGAACACAGACTTCTGTTTACAGAGATAAAGTAAAACTTTCATCTTGTCCTTGCTGGTGTTTTAGCAGGAACTTTAACCAGAAAAATAAATGATCCTAAGTTAGAGATCCAGCACAGAATATATTTACAGGCTTCTGAAACAATATATTCTGATTACTCAACAGAAAAAAGACCAGTTCATTAAAAACCGGTAGACAAATAGGCATGGCTATTGCCAGTGGAAAGTCTAACAATCTAGGACAAATAGGCTATAACTAGTTTGCTTTTACAGAAAAGGATGTTGCACTCTGTGGGAGGAAGATGAGGGGTATCAGGTGCTTAAAGTAATCCTCCAAGCACCTTTGCCCAGTCAGTAGTAAAGATCAGAGAGACAAGCTAGAGGTTTAATTCTAGCCTCCTGTAGTGTTTCCAAGAGACTGAATTTTCTGCATTCATGCACTACACAAGCATTGATTGTTGAAAGTGTAGAGAAGAGTAGCTGAATTGCTTGCAGGAAGAAAGGAACAAACAGAACCTGTGAACTACCCAGCAGCTCCTTCAAGTGGTGTTTACCTCACCACTTGAAGTGGTGAGCTTCAGCCTTTGTTGCCTTTCCTCTCATTGCTGTCTTCCTACCCCCCCCACCCCGTACTGAAATTCCCGAAGCCCACATTAACTCTACCACAGACACACACGTATACAAATTGTTGGGGTTTTTTTTCTCTTAAGAGCTGTGCTTTTCTGATGAGTCCTGTGGCAGCTGTGAGACAACTAAAGTTATCAAAGAATAAAGCAAGTACATTCTTGTGGTGTGCTGTCTTTTTATTGTTTTGTTCACTTACTCACAGTTTCACAGAATTCAGCAGGGAGGGTAGTGGGTCACCAATTCACTCATTAGTGCAAATTCAAGACGCTCAACTCTATGACATTTAGCCCTCTTAAACTGTCTTTAGGGCGATCCATACACACTTCTATTGCCTAGCTTTTGATGGTTGTTTTGGTTTTGCTGCTTTTAAAGCTTTCTCTGTTCTAACCAGCAAAAATCATAATTTAAGTGGATTTGCACTTGAAATTAATGCTCTATGAAAATGGTTTTGCCAAGATATTTAGTGTGGTATGAAAAACCTTAAAAGTGGTGGAAACATTTGGAGCTCATGAAAGTTCATGTAAGATAGCAGTCTGTTGGGCTTACTGCACTACTGGTGTTTCAGCTTTCAGAAGGTTAACAGCTCCAGAGTAAGCTGTGCATGACAAATACAAAGCATCAAGAGAATCCAATATGTAGAAAAATTTGGCAGAATTCAGTTGTTGTATTGGAAAGACACATGAACAGACACAGCTATTTTGACTGCGTATACACTTTTAACAGTGCAATATGGTATGTTACAGAAGTGTTTTTAATCATATTCTGAGAAATCATTCTCTTATGTGTACAAAATTGTGTTAAGCTCAATGTAATGGAATTCACAGTTAATATTTAAAGCATAATACAAATGGTTATTTTAAACATGTTTTTACTCTGTAATAAAGAAGCACTGTTGGCTGAAAGTAGCATTTAATATAGTTCACATGAATAAGGTGTGAAAGTTGTGGGTTTTTTAAAACATGTTTTTGCAGTTCAGCAAATGCCCTCAATGCCAATAAAACTTTTTTTTAAATGGCTTTATCTTATTGTGCACTTAGGTTAAGTTTGTCCTACATAAAAGAATTGACAGATTTTAGACATATTCAGTTAATCTGACTCTGTATAAGAACTTGAGTGTTTACGACTTAATATTTTTATCTGTGCAAAGCCTATGTAACTGTCATTTTATTTGGGCTTACTAGATCCAATAACTGAAACTGAACATGAATACAGGAAGCAGCAAAGTTCCCATTACCTCTTGTGTGCCCTTATATCTCAGTTTACATTAATACAGTCTACACAGTTGTAAGAAGGACATCACGGATTGAAAAGGGAAACAAAAAAGAAGCAAAGAATCCTGTGAGACACCAAACCAAGGACAGAATTTGTAATAGTTTCTCTTTTATTATTACTTTTTTTCTTTTAAGATTACCTAACATCCTCGTGGTAATAACCCAAGGTAATATGTAAACAAATTTCAATGCTGCTCAAATGAATTAAAATACTCTGTTCAGCTCCTACAATAAGTCAGAACAGTGGCACCAATTTCTTTCAACATTAAATCACATTCATCTTATTGTACATGACTTGTGCAAGTAGTAAAGGCTTTATTCATGATCTTGGCTACATTAGTAGAGAGGGATATATCTGCTATTTATGTATTTAAAAAAATTAAACTGACAGAACAACATATTCTGTCATCTCAAATACCAGCAGCATCTTTCTACATATTTAGGATACGTTTGGCCTAAGCCTTTAACACCTTTTAGAACAGCCATGCAATAAAACAAACTTAGAGATGTTTCTTAAGGGAGAACACAGAGCAGTTTAAACATTTTTTGAATAACAAAGCCAAGATAAAGCAAATCCAGGCCCTTTTAAATGGCTGCAACTTTTCATACACTTAAAGCTCTATAAAACTAGAGCCTATTAGTATATATATATTTATATTTTTATATATATTTTAAATAAGTCTCTTGTCTGCTTTCAAAATTTATGAGGGATTTTTCTGGTCTTTTGGAAGGGCAATAAATAAAAGTAGAAAAGGCTGAACTGTTTTGCATATCTTTGTGGAAGAACAGAGAACAATTATACTTTTAGAGTTCCAGAAAGATCACTGTACAGAACAAAAAGCTTATATACAATTAAGTGTGCAATTTTAGTTGGCTGGGCCTTCTATTATGCAAGATCTCCTTTTTCAGTAGAAGCCACTTCTACTCTTGACCAAATCCCTCTGTTTCTTCAATGGCAAAGAGCAGCTTCTCTTTTAGTTGTTCATAGCTTTTATATGGTGGCAAATCCAAACGATTAAAACTGAGTAGAAAAAAAACCAAAATTGTGTTAAGTTTATCTAAATCCCATGTATAACACTACAGAACTCTACTGCCTTAGCAGAAGGTAAACATGTTCTAATGAAACAATTGGAAATTACGAAATAGCAATCAGTGCAATCTCACTGCCATTTCTATGAGCAGTAACAACAGGCAAAGTCTGAGAATGTTTTAAGAAACAAAAGACTTACCAGATTAAACCCAGAACCTTTGAAGACTAAAGACAACCAAATATACAGAGAACTGTAATACTGAGAAATGTTCACCCTGAAGTATATCCTAGTTTGATGTACCTCCAAATTCCAGCAAGAGCATGAAAAAGCTGAAAAAGCCTGCATATAGTTGTAGGTTTCCCCCTCCACCCACTCTAAGCTTTGCCCTAAAAGGCTTCTGCCAAAATTCTGTTTCTATCCATGTCTTCCTCAAATTACCTTAGACAAAAGAGAGACTTTAACAACTTGAAATAACCCAAAAAAAAAAAACCACCAATGGAGAAAATGGTAAAGTGGAGGATTTCCTGATGTAGTTATAAACATGGTGAATGTTATTGTCAAAATGTAGGAAGCTGTGTCCTTTTTGCACACATAAGGGGAAACTGATCTGCGTGCCTATTGCTCCAGTCTGGCATAGGAATACTAGGCCAATAATAGTGTGAAGCCTGGTAGGAGAAAGTATCTGCATTCTTAGCTGAGCATCCCCATTTTGAACATTCGCTGTCATTTCTTTCATGCTACTTTCTCTCACGACATTTATCTTCTATAATATTACTGTACAAGTGTACTTATTAACTTTATATACCTAATCCCAATATTACTTCTGTTCAGTTATTTAATAGTCTCTAAAATAAAGAATTAGGGAAACAACTCTCAGTTCTATGCAAGAAGCATTATAGTTTTGGACGAATCTGATACTGATGAACTGTGTACACTGCAACAGCAAAATTTCAGGATACAGCAAACAGAACAGCTTTCAACACTGGCATGTCAGGGCAATCAAAGCAGCTGAAGATGGTGATAGAGAACTGATTCACATTAGATTATATATGCTTCGGTAAATGCAACACCAGAAGAGGGAACCAGTAAAGATACAAAAATTTTACATGTAGCAACTCACCAAGTGTGACTTCTTGGTAACCAGGTTTCCTTACCCACTTTTTCAATGCAGAATTTCTGAGGACCATTACTTCCTAGAAAAGAAGATTCAAGCAATTGTAATCTGTTCCTTTTAGGTAGCACAGCGTTTATTAGGTGCTACTCCATGCTCCATGAATATCAGTATTCTTCTCATAGAAATGAAGTAATTTCCTAATAACTTATAAATGCATTCATAGGACTTCTGATATAAAAAGCCCTTCTAGCTCCAAGCAGATGTACATGAAGTTCCTGCTATCTACACATTTGCATCACGGTTCATTTGCAAATGTAACAGTTACAGTATAAAAGTTTTGGTCACCTTTTACTTACCCATCAGTTCAGCAAATCCACCCAGTGGTAATCTGCAAGTGCCAGTGACAAACTGCAAAAGTCGCATGCGAACCTCGTTGTCTGTTTCTTTTACAAACTAGGGACAGAAATTCAAATTACTTAATAAATATCTTTAACATAGCTGATGAAAAAGAAAAAACCCACAAGATTATTGAAAAAGAATAATTCAGTTTTAAAAGACAGCACATTGAGAACATTCCACCTTTCTCAATTTCAGTAAAATTGGGGGTGGGGAGAGAAAGCAGTAATTTCAGGTAATATGCACTGCTGACTGTTAGAATATGAAGACTGGGAACACCAAATAAGAAGAATCTTTTTTTTTTTTTTATTCTACACTAAAATATAAATTATGCCAATGCTTTATACAAAGACTGTTGTCATTTTGATTAAGCAACAGCAACAGCCCAGCCATAGGCTCTGGACATTTCAAGCCATCTAAATGCTATGCAGGTATCTACATTCCATTTCACACCCTAAAGTATGCTCCCAAGCAACAGTTCTATCTTCCTTTCTTTCTCTGAGAAGAATAAAGAAATGAAGCAGTGAGAACCTTCATTAAGATGTCATCCCTCCACTCCACATGGCATTTTTGTTAGAAAAAACAAAGTCTGAAATTTTACAGATCAACACACCTGCCAGAACCATATGATTTGTTTGCTATTCCTTGTATAATGACGATAAACAGTGTTCCTCTGCCAGTCTGCTAAATCAACTTCTTGCATACCACAGAGCATAACCTAGAGAAGAGAACAATTACTTGATGATATGCATGTCTACACACATAAATTAAGAGTTACATTTTGTATCTTGTATGAGACACGCTAACAAAAGCAAAGATGCTTGCTCCAAAAGAAAGGACTCGTAACTTCTTGATTTTAATCCACAGCTACATATCCCTTTATTCTAAGTTTACAGAACTCTTTTTCCAAAGCTGTTTATGTATTTAAGTGGTCTGAAAGCTTGCATGCCAGAAACTTAGTTTCTTCTGACTAATAATGCAATGGTAAAAGATACTACCTTTCTCATAAAAGAAATTTTTTTCATTAAAGGGGATATTACTTTTCCCATTAAAACTTTATCTTATATTCCAAGATGATGATGATTATACTGCTGGTCCTGCTAGTAAAGATAAAACACTGCAAAGTTTAAGTCTGCAAAGCATCCATTATAAGAGGCAATGAAAGCTGGAAGTCCTAAAGGTAAAGCCCTCTAGAAAACTGAATACTAAATAAAATACATTAAAGAACTCACTCAGATTTAAAAAATCCCATTTAACTTAAGAAGCTTTCAGAACACTGCTCATTATTTACAGGGAATCTCTGTGGGTCTCACAAAAATAAATAAGCCTAGCACTACACAGCTTTTTGGCTCTGATCCAAATTGCAAGCCCAATAGTGAACATTGGTCAGGCTGACTGTTAAGTAAACATGGTGCATGCAAGCAATTCCTGTTATCAGCTCTTCGGTTACATAGTCAAGATCTGCAAAATTCAGCTTCAAATCTTCCTAGTTCCTCCAACTTTCTGTCCTCAACTGTATTAACTGTAAAACCTATCCCTTAGACCATGTATGTGAAAATAAACGGCCACTGTACACCAGAACCAACTTCCATGCACATCTGTTACAAGGCAATTCTACCTATCTACCACAGAGGGGAATTTTCTGAGATGAACAGATCCATCTGTGACACTATGTTCTGATCTTTTCAAAGGAACTTCCAAAACACACTTAAATACCGAGAATGGAATAAAAAAAATTCCCAACTGCTGAACACCATTTAACACTGATGCAATAGATACTCTCTTTTCACCATGATTTATCTCCACTGCTCCTATCAAATTTCCATGTTCCAGAAGCTATCAAATGCAGCACAGCAGAGATGAGAAATTCAAGTTGACCTATCTATTTAATCATTCCATATGTATTAATTTTGTAGAAGGTAAAAAACACTGAAGAGAAAACCTCACCTCCAGCTCCTTTTCATCAAAATAGTGTAGCCACTGTAGAGGAACAACTTCATTAAAACCATCAAGAAAAGCTTTGGTTTGTTCTCTAACTCCCCGAGAAAATCGCCACTCAGCCATTAGCCTGGGATGGAAAAAAAAGAAACATGAATTAAACATCAATTACTAGTCTACAAGAAAAAGTTCAAACACGTATGGTTGTAGGTGTGCTCCCATGTGGTAACGCTCCTGCCAATTTTATTTCCTTACACTCTATGATTCCACAGACTACAAGGGACCTACCATACTAATATTATCATGGCAAATCTCCAAAATCAGGTATGCTTAGATTACCATTTTAAAAAATATTTATTTATTTATTTATTTATTTATTTATTATTAACCTATTAGCCTTTTCATGAAAATAACGATACTTTGGCATTGTGATTTTATGTAAAAATTAGATTTTAAAGAGTGCATAACACTAGTGTTTTAGTGGCAAATCGAAAAAATATACACTGATTTTAAAATATTCTGTTCTTGAGCAAAAAACACCATGTAGGCAAAGAATATTAAGAAATACTGTTGGATACCTATAACTACAGTTGCCCAATACTTCCAATACAAGACTGCTTTGAGCTTCAGCAAAGAGTCATTTTCAGTCATTTTCTGGTTTAAACTTCTGATTTATGCTAAGAGTCAGAGGAAGAGGTAATGGGTTTTAGGTTTCAACTAAAATGGTCAAGATACTTGTGAATAAAAAACATAAAAATAAAAATCAATCGATATATACATACTACAGAAACTATTTCACTGAAAAACTAAAAGCTGCTAATTTAGGCAAAAACTTTACGTGCAGCATTGGACACACTATACTACATAAAAGGATCTGTGTACATGTGGTTTTGAGGCCACTCTGAATACAGGAATCAGAAAAACAAGTTCAGAAAAAGAAACACAGTGATAATGATGACAGTAGCAGGAAAGAGCAGTACAACAGAATAGAGAAAAAATAGCTCCCATACCACATTATACACCCATTCTGAATTTCAGTTTCCACAGTGACAGCATAGTTGTGAACAATTTTGAAATCCTGTCAAATACATGTCTTCCCTCTACCAGGATTTACTGAAAACAGGCTTGCTTATTTTCAGTTTTACCTGTTCTCTCATCCAACAGGTAAAAAGTGAGTCTTCTATTTTTTTCCTGGGGCAGGGGGTGCATGGGGGAGAGGGAATAGGGGAGATTAAAATGTACCAAGAAATCATGTGTACCGAGATCACAAAATGTACCGAGATGCCATTTCAATAATAGTTCCAGGAATTACATAGTAGTATTAAAAAATAAAACCGAAAGGAAAAAAAAAATCATATACTGTGTCAGAAAAAGGCTAGAGCAACACAAGAAATATCTAACACTTTTCAACATC
Source organism: Piaya cayana (assembly GCA_013389865.1). Classification (NCBI taxonomy): domain Eukaryota; kingdom Metazoa; phylum Chordata; class Aves; order Cuculiformes; family Coccyzidae; genus Piaya; species Piaya cayana. Next base: position 35,986 of record WAAB01017192.1, on the reverse strand, counting down.
TACACCTTCCTACCCAATATATTCTTCTTTGTTCTCCTCAGTTACCAAGATATTTGAACCTCCTGATTTGAGTTCATGTGAAGTTACTTTTCCTAAGAGCTCCATATCCACACAGAAGTACATTTCCAAGTTACACTCCTCGATGTTATTATCCCTGAATGAAAAGAAAAAAACTTAATGAATTCTATGTAAACAAAAATTTATAAAATCTCACACACACAAAAACAACCTACAAACCTTATCCAAATTAGGGAGTTGTAAAATTCAGTATCAATAGATTCTAGGTCCTTAATAGTAAGTTTCTTGCTCAGCATTCGTTTGTAGAAAGGCAGAGAAAAACCGGTGTCAATAAATTTTCCATGAAACAATGCCTGTTGGACAGAATAAGAAGCCTGTTTAGCTTTTATCAAACTTCTGAATTACTGGAGTATTTGCAGACTTGAATTCTTTTTTTCCCTTTCTCCTTCAAATAATAAAAAGTACCAAGTAGCGTTAGGAGCTTGGTATTTACAAACAACAAAACATAACACCGACTAGGAAGAAAAAAAGGATTAATTGACAAAATTTATCCAAATATATATTATCATTACAAATTAGAAATTATTTGATTTTAAAAAACCTTCCGATTAAAGGATGACGTCTATGAAAAGAGGAAATTAATAAATTACTAGATTTCCTCTTTAGTACATGGATCGGTATTTATGTCAAGTATTATTTGTTCCTACTTGATCACAATATTTGATGATCCTACTCAAGTACTACTGCCATTTTTTACTACATACATCATACTACATACATACATCCTGAAAAAATCATTCTTTACACAATGCTGCTGCAGCTTATAAAGCACAGTTTAAAAATACAATCACATACTGCTCAGGAAGAGCTCTGGGAATCACATTTTTTTTACAGGTGATTACTAGAACTGAGAAACTATTCTCCCTTTTACTGTAAAAATGAAATTGACAAAAAAAATCCAAACAGAAACAAACCAAAACATGATCACGCTTCTCTCATCACGCATGCACAAAGGGTATGAGCTGATTTGTAATACTCAAGCACAGCATTACACACACACAGTGTTAACCTCTATACCGACTCAGTGCATCTGAGAGCTAAAAGCACAGCTGTAACTATGACCTTTTTTTTGTCCTTATCATCAAGTACACTTTCTTCAACCAAAAAACTCTTCAAAAAATCATCCTAAATATAGGCCACATATTGTACTCATCACCTGTCTTTCCTTACAGCTGAAATTCCATGAGCAGAAGAGCCAATGTAACAGTCCATTTCCTCCATAAAAAGCCTTCATCATTTTCCCTCTGCCTTCTGACGTCACCCCTACGGCTCATTCTAGCATGCATTTCCTACTGCTTAAGAGAGCTTTAAAAGGTTCTCTCAGAAGCCTTTATTTATTTACTGTGTATTTATTTATAAACTATTCTATACTCCTCATGGGAGAAAGAGCTGACAGAAATGGAAAAATTAAAAGTCAAGTGCAGCATCCAGCCATACGATTACCTGCTTTTTGCAAAAGGAAGTTCTTAAATCATCTCATTTAATGTCTACAATAATCGTACAGCAAAATATAAAAGTTGCCTCAGCCAACCTCATTTAACAGCTTTGTGTTAGAGATTAAGATGTGCTTTTTTTTTGTGTAACCCCATTTCAGCTGAAAATATCTGTAGTTATTTCAGTACTTAAAAAACAAAAGTCTTTATGTTCTGAAAGTCACACCTACTTTAGAACTGTGACAAGGACAGAAACTACACCTGCACCTAAAAAGCCTATCTAGACTCATTAAAAATATTCCAACTTACATTATCACTTGAGCTATTTTAAGCTACTAGAGGATATCTCAGGGAGTACTGCAGAAAGTGTCGTGTATAAACCATGGACACACTCAAACCTTGTAGCTGACCACATTAGGTATCATTATACCCCTCTTTCTCTCTCTCTGCATTAGAGAATTTAAAATAGAAATACTTCAGGAATAAAAAGTTTGTCTTTAAATTACATTAAATACTTCATAATTAAGTTCTCTTCTATGATGTGTACTTTTACAAAGTAATTTCCCTAAAGTTAACATTTCAATTATGGATTTATCTTATGGCACAAGATCAAAAATTACTGTCTAAAAGAAACAGAATTGGCTCTAGCACCTAGCTGGCTTTATCACATCTTCCTTCTAAATGGCATTACAGCTTGCTCAGGATTCTAAAAGAAAAAAGTTGAGAGCATACTGGAAGTATCAAACCAAGGAAATAAATTTCCATGTCAGCACATAAACAAGGAAACTTGGCCATAAAATCATTGAAATCAGAGATTTCAAAACTGAACAAATTTGCTTCTCAAGAAAAAAGCGAAACCAAGAAAAACCCCAAACCAAACTTATTTTAATTCTAAAAATATTTTCCCATTTATGTTACACTTTGTATTTATTCTTATTTCATACAAAAAGCCTGAAAACCAGGAGAAAACAACAGTCTCTTACATCTGAAAATGTGCTTATCTACTGGTTTTGGTTTTACTATTCATTTTATTCAGGGATGTTGCTAAGGGCTACTTACAGACATCATCATGATTATGTGAAAAGACGGCTCTATCACAAGATGGAAGGACAGAAATGTGACACAGTGGGAGTCTGCTACAGAAAACTGACTCAGAGATACCAGCAGAAGAAATGTTACAACGTGCCTCATCAGCTTTTAGTTTAAGAGAAACCTGATGGCAGAGAATCTGTTCCCTACCAGCTTCTGGTGCCCTCAGTATATGACCTTTGTATCCAAGTGCATACAGTTAAATGAAGGCTCACTGTACTCCATGACACATTTCTAACCCATTTATTCAATAAAGTAAGGTACAGCAGGTGTAACTGAGGAGCCTTTTTCAGAAAATACTAGTCACGTTTGTCAGAGCATCAGTATTCAGACACTCAATCAAACAGCCATTTGCATGAAGTGCACACATCCAATTGATAAAAATAAAATATACTGAATGTCATATTAACTTTCATCATGATCTCAGGAAACTTGAATTCATAAGAGACTTAACTCTCAGTGAATATTTTGGCTTAATAACCTTACATGCCTTAATCTTCCATTTCTAAGAGATTTATATAACCTTTATTAACTGTAAAAACAAATACTGTTCAGGAATATATGTATAGCTACAGCAAATAATAAAACCTTAAAAATCTAACCTACCATGGCAATAAAGCGCCCAATGAAACAGAAATATGAAAGATGGTCAGGATTGATTGTTGATGCTGGATTTATCTGCAGGCAATAGTTGCTCTTGCCAGCATACTCAAATAGGCAGTACATAGGATTCAGTACTTCATGGGAAAGCAAGAAAAACCATTCTCTAAGGAAAAAAAACATGTATACACATAAAAACCATCACATACAGATGTTTAACACCAGTCCCCTTAGGTAACTCACAAAATGGTCAAAATATACACAAACTTAGAAAAATAATATGAGCAGTGTTGCATTAGAATCACAGAATATATGGCATTATATGCTTAAATATAAAAAAAGAATCATCATTGAAAATGATAACATTAGAAAGATACAGCTTCCAAAGTTTAGAAATTATTAAGATTGTCCCCTTGAGCGCACACACACATGCCTCCAATCTCATAGCACCGGTTTTAGCAGCGTATTAGCAACATTTTTGCCTGAAGAGTCCTTGCCTCGACCATTACACGGTATGTATTAAAACAAATAACACATTACTCCATGGGCAGTGCTTATTAGAAACAACTTAGGTAAAATAAAACCAAAGGACTAAAACCCCAAACCACAGCACACCTTATTTGCTTTCCCAATCTGACAGCAGGACAGACACAGAGTTCCTATCGTTTAACAAATTCCCATGCATCAGTTAAGCTCACAAGGCACAATAATTTTTTTTCAATTTTTGTTGAGGTTTAACTAATACATGTTATTCAACACTTTGACAGTTTCAAACTCAGCTCACCTGAAATAAAAATAGAAGCTGGTATTTAAGTGTTAGGATAGCTGATTTTTAGAATATTTGTTGCTTATAGTATTTCTGTATAGCCAGCATTGGCATATATATTCAGGAGTTTTTGTATCAGGCCCTAAATGCTTGAAACTGAACAACTGGGCTTAGTAAAAAAAACCCGAAAAAGCTAAAAGTCTATCCTATAATAACTAGAGACTGAATTCCACCCTGGACTGCCTTTCAGCTGTCACATTTAAGAAGCATCTTTTCTATCCCTGTACCTACTTCAGATCATGGAACAGAAATGAAAGGTTGGCAGGGATGTTTCTACTAACAATCCTACGATTTCAAGTCATGAATCACAATTCGCTACAACAGATTTCCAACCCAAAGGCCAAGTACAAAGAGTAAACAGAGAAAGGTAGCCAGGATATGGTAACCCTAGCAGGGTTCTGTCTATCTTCTAATAAGCAAGAGAATTTTGTAAAGCATTTTATGGAAGCTTTAGACTGATAAAATTATATTAACTCTGCATAGAAGCAGCAGATTTAATAGGCATTTAAATTAGGTCAAAGAAATTAGTCATCAACAAGAAATGTGAAGAAGCAATGAATTTTTCACATCAATAGCTAGAACCAACTACAGGACAGTGTCATATTGGTCCTGCTAAATACAGGTAAAAAACTGGAGAGAACACTAACTTCAGGCTGCTGAGAGGTGATAAATCAGGTGCATCAAGCTTTCTGTATTTGTATTAATTCACTATTACATTAGAGTAATGAGCATTTACTCGCTATCATTTAAGAATTCTCAGCTCAAGTTACAATGACATCTTGGCTGCTTCTCAATTTCACATACAAAATTTTGGGCAAGAATTATCCCTAGAACTATGAAATTATACTACTTATATATTTGTTGTTTGTTCTGCTAGCTTCTGTGACTAACTGTCTTCAGTTAAATTATTCTAACCACTTCTTTGGAATACTTTGTTTCCCTGAAACAGATCGCTTGAACTCTCTTGGTTCGCATCCTACACACAGGGCCATCACAAACTGGAGTCCTCCCTGCAGTCACCCCTAAAAGCCTATCAGATATTGTAACTCAGAAGCATAACCACTCATTCAAAGCAGCTCACCCCTCAGAGGCAAGCCTCCTTACTTACAAATGCTACACATTTTCACTGAACTTCATTTTAACACAGTAAGCTACATAAAATCAGAACAAAACCAAAATAGAACACTTTTACGTTTAAAAAAACAAAACGAAAAAAACCCAGAACAAATCAAAACCAACCAACAGAGAAAAAAAAAAAATCTATAAAGTCTGTCACTTACGACCACTTCTAATTCCTTGAATCTGCACTAGTACTGAAATCTTCACTCTATGGGTAGCACTTCAGTTGAGTAACTGCCATCAGTAGTCAGTGATTATCTTCTATACGGTCAACAGATGAAATACACTTTGTGTATGACTACCCTGTTAGCAGATTTTCCACTTTAAGTTCTACTTTGTATTCTAGAAAAACTTGCAGTTTAGCCATTTCACATTCCTGTGTATCCAATTTAGTCCATTTGTCTGCTGTTACCTCATGACTGCACTACTCTCCTATTGTTTAGACCCGTTCTGTTCCTATCAGCTCCAACCTGGTATTTGGTTGATTTTTTCCCAAAAACCGAACTGCTTTATTTTTCCACAGACCCCACCTTCCAGGAAGGTGGAACTTTCTGATAGAAAGATTCTGAAATAAGTCAGTCTAGAGCAATTAACCAGCATTAAAAAATCTAATTTAAGCATCAATCATTGTCAAAGAACTGAACAACTGAGACCACATTTCTACTAATACAAGGTTATAATCTGTAATAATAGCCAGTGCTGCTAGTTCCACTTCCTCAATATATTAAGTGGAGCTAAAAAGGTAACTAGGGTCCGACTGCAAAAGTAAGTAGTTTCTTTGCCAAGAGAATGACATTACAAATCAAAATTAGAGCACTATTAAAATAATAAAACCTATTTAAAACAAATTTTCTTTTACCTTGCCAAGCCACCATAATCCAATCCTTCTTCTCCTCTGAATATAACATATAATCTTCTTCTCAAATCATAGGGTTTTAATGCCATAATCTAACAAAATCACCAAAAAATTGTAATAAGTTATAAATCATGCATTGTCAATACAATTGATCCTCCTTATTTAGCTTTTAACTGATACAGACATGTCACATGTTTACACAGATTTGACAAGCAATTAGACCAACTCATGGAACATGCAATCAATGAACTGCACATAAAAACATCATCTCGGACTTGAAAAACTTGAGCAGCAGGCTGCTAGTAAGTGGGAGGGTGTATCTAGAAAGTATCACTATATTGTTTCCCTGTTTTTATATTCCTCCTAAGGTATCAATCATCATGAAATGAAAAGAGGCGAAAAAGCATCTCATCTGAAATACTACATTTTTTTCGGTTTAGGCAAAACATTTTTTAAAAGTAATTTACTCTAATACAAAGTAAGTGTAGTATACTTTCACCAATAACATACTTTTTACTTATAGAAAATCCCTCCAGATGTTATAATATGGTGACAGCAGCAAGAACTGTCATTTCACAGACAATTCAGAGAAAGAAGGAACATACATTGTCTGCAGACTGTAACAGCAAAAGCTGTGATTACACAGATTTCATGTTTGAAGGACAAAGCAGGACACCAGCTTTAATTGGAAAAAATAACATTTTGTAATGGATATAACCACACACAAGAATCACAAAAGCTAATCTGACGTGGTTAAGTTAACATGGCATGCAACATGGCCAAGCTATGGAACTCCTTACCACAGGATACTATAAACTGACAAAAGTTCACAAGAGGAGCACAGACAAGCTCACAGAAGAGAAGACCCATGAGGATTATTAAAAACCCTGAAACCACATCAAGCTCAAGAAGTATTTAAATTGTAAACAGCTGGGAGCTGAAAGATCATTTGGTAGAAGTATTACATACATTACTTCTGCTCACACAGTCTTCAATAAAAATCCCCCTTTGTCTAATACCAGAGGAAGATTACTGTGCCTAAAGGACCATTAGTCTGAAGCACCTATGGTCATTTTTGTTCTTGCATTTTGTCTTGATAACAAACAACAATCTTTGCAGGCTTACTTGCTGGAAGGAATCCTCAAACAAAGTCTGTCTGGATACATTGATTTTCACATGACTTGGCAGTGCATTGGACTGTAATCACAAGGCAATAATGTTAAAAGGCAGCACATATAAATGTAAATTCAAATAGTTTCAAAAAGTAACTAATTACTTAATCAGTACCTGACACAAGTAACGGAAGTGAGCAAGTTTCCATCTAAAGCTACGCTCATAAGCAATCTGTGGCCCTTTATTTCTGTAAAGGAATATATTTAAGATACATTAACCATACAGACATGAAGCAGTATTTTCAACGCTAAACAACAGCATGTAGACTTCAAAAATACCTTAAGGTTTCAATTGTAAGATACGATCAGAAACAAAATGCAGTTGATTGTTTAGTCAACCAGTCTTCCTGCCTCCCACTCTTTTTTTTTTTAAGATGTTACTCAATTTATCAAATTTGAGAGAAAGGTAGAGATCCAGAGGATTTCAAATCCTTATCAATCCTGTAAAAATTACAAGCCAGATGAAGGACAGACGACTTCTCTGCAAGAAAGACTGTTCAACTTGTTCATAATTTAGAGCTCAATTTCAGCTAAACGTAAGATTGCTTCCTAGTACAAGACTTCATCATTCATCCATAACAAGTTAAAACATTGAAAAACATATCTAATTTCTCACTTACACAGAAGACTTCCCAGTGCGAGGATCATTGAAGGTGGTAGTTCTTGTATTATGGTCAACAAAATATCTGACACCTTCTCTGGTATATCTGATTTCCCAGCCCTCTGGAAGAGGGTCCTCATTTTGTAAACTGCAAAAGAAATTGCACAATACATTTTCCCCCACATCATGACATATAAGAATTAAGCAAGATCTTTTTATCTGCACAGTCAATATACACACCTACCCTTGAGTTCGAGGGTCTTCCCATTGCGTTGTCTTTGTGTTATGATTTACAAAATACACCCTATCATTTGAATCCACTCTCCTTTCTAGGGGGGGGAAAAAAAAAGAAAAAAAAACACTATACAAAAATTGCATTCCAAATTTCTGTAACTATCACTAAATCCCCACCTAAATAACTTACCCCAACCTGGTGGCAAAGGCCCAAGTGGATCATTTTCTGCTGACAGCATTGAAGCCTATTTTAAGAAAAGAAGACATTCAGTCACGCAAAATATTATTCATATTGTTTTCCTTAATGTGTGGTAACATTGCCACTAATTCTGAAGACTACCCATTCTGAAAAAAACACCATGTTATTTTTAGTCTATTTTGTGAAGAAACAGATTATGCATTTATAAGACATGATTTATGCACTTGCCCCTACTGCTTCCAAACTAACATACCCTCCCTATCCTTTCCTGCAGCAAACTCAAGGTTCAGTGGTCTTGAAGTTGTACAGTTTATAGAAGTTTTGCAGAAGCACATATAAGCAGATAAAGCACAATGTTCTTGCTTAAGAACATGCTGTACCATAATAAATATTTCCAAGTGCAGACACTTCTGCTGACACAGGCAGATATTTTTTGCTTCCTCAATACACGATATCTTCCCTTGATGTTCGGCTATTTTCAGAATTTGTCATTCTCTGCAAATGCAGCAGTATGTGGATGGTTAAAATTATACAAATATGCAGTAAGGGGGGAAGAAAAAAAAAAAGTAGTAAAAAAGCCCAGATTAAATTATTATGTAAAACTATGCTACAATATAATGTAACCTTTCAGAAGTTACCTAGTAGCTTCCAAGAATACAAAATATGGAAAAAATAGAACATAAAAGGCAGACATCTCCCAGACTGAAGGATCCATACTTTGATTTATAATTAAAAGCATTCACCCTCTAAAATATTTTGAACACTAAAATTCTGATTGTTTTTTTTGGCAGAATGGAATTTTGTTACATAGGAACCAATCTACATTTTCCAAAGAGTATATTAAAGATCATCCTGCTACTAATACTCCTTTATCTGGCATTTGCAATCCAAAAATCTCAAATCCACTTAGAAGTTTACAACAGCAAAATCAGGCAAAAAAAGCTATGATATTTTTCCTGTGAAACATTAACAGTTCAAGGATCAGAAGAAAAGTCAACAGTCACACTCAGATATCAAAGCTGACTTTTCTTGCCACCACCAGCTACCAGATGGGAACAGACAATCATCATTATCTCAGCAGCAAATGCACTTGGCCATTTCTGCTTTGGAAACTATACAGTCACAACAACAATGTAACCAAAGACTTCCCTGTGGTGAGTATAAAAAGAAGAGCAAACAACAGAAAGTGGTGTCTGCCAAAAAACTGAATGGTGGCATGATTCAGAGATTTCCTGTCTTCTTAATGGGTCCAAGGATTTGTGTGTGGCTACTGGCTAATGTATTATTTAACAGAACACACTGAAACACTAGGCAGTGACATGGGATAAGCCAGATTCAATAGCAGGAGTACAATATAACAATCCAGGCAAAAAATAAAGTAAGTAAACTATATCCTTATCCATTTTTCTTCCTTCAGACTTCAGTTTTGACTATTCCAGGTAACTGAAGCATTCTCTTAGTCATTAAGAGTATTAATTCACCTTTTTCCAAAAAACAAATCTGACTTATTAACTGTTACGTAGGCAGAATCCTAGCAAGTCATCAGTAGAAGAAAAGTCAGCTGTAGTTTGACTTGAAAGATTCTAGATGAAAAGTGTACAGTAGCATTAAAGAAAAGTGAAAAGTGAAAAGTAATGTGTTTTTCCTTCAAGTATATTCTGTGTCACAAACAAATTCTAATGAATGCTTCTATGGCCAGGTGTCTTATTTTAAGAAATAAGCCTTTGGCTTTCAGTAAGGGGTATCACTAAGAAAAAAGTAAAGTAATTTAATTAAAAGAATATATTGTTCCCCAAGAGAATTAATCTAGCTCAAACCAAAATAAATACTAGGATCGGGAAAAGTAAGTTTTCATAGATGTTTAAACAACTGATTAAAGTAGGACGTAAGTACAGAAAGTCGTTCAGCAAAAACTCTTGGCTTGATATATTTTAGCTTGGATTTGCATTAGAAGTTACCTATGAGTAAAAAAACAACTGAAGGGAGGGTTGCAAAAAGGGAAGAACCAGGTTCTTTCCAGTGGCACCCACTGACAGGACCAGAGGTGCTGGGCACAAACTGAAACACAGGAGGTTTGAATATCAAGAAGCACTTCTCCACTGTGAAGGTGGTTGTAGAGTCTATATCTTTGGATCACTCACTTCTCATCTCAGAGAAATGGAAAACTATGTAGGAAATACCAGAGCTGAACCAGGTGCATAAGTCTCTAAATGAGCTCAAAGTAAAAAAAATCGTCATCTACTGATAAATTACTCCTATTCACTAGAACAGTTTTAGGCCACTTGATGTTCAAAATGCCCATAACCCAGCTTTTGTGTTACTTTTCAGTTAAAGGACTGCTTTAATTTTACCTCATACTACTGTGATTAAAAAACCTAAGTATCATGTAATACACAAGGCTCAAGTTTCAGAACAGACATAGAGGGCAGTATTTTTGTTGCCATTAAGAACCACTTTTGTTAATATTTTTCAACAGAATCAGAATATGAATTACTGATGCCAAATGCCTCATAGCATAGGAGCTGAACAGACACAAAACCAGTTTAGAAAGAGTTAAAGAATAAAAAGTATATCTATACCTCTCTATTAATTTCTAATTTTTATGTAAAAGTTACCGAATAGAGGTATCGTTGGTTAAACTGTTGCATAGCTCCCTGCAGTTGATTCCGTTGAGATTGCCACTGCTCAAAGTTCCTGACTGATTCCATTGTTGGTCGCTGCCATGTTGTTGTTCTGGTGTTGTGGTCCACATAGTAAACTCTCCCACGATCATCCACTCTTCTTTCCCAGCTTTCAAGAAACACAAATGTTAGCAGCTAAATTTTTCAGTAAAATTACTTAACTATTTTTCTCTTTATCCAAAATTCCTAGACAGTACATGAATGAAGTACTGGAGTCACAGGCATAATTTTATTTTGTAAAGGACAAAAAAGTACTCTCCAACTCTACTGGTAGAAGGACAACCACACTGAGCAAACATAGATTTTAAGAAATAGCATGCTCAACTCTCTGTCATCTCATTTTTAACTCTGGAAATTTCTCTGACCATAGGAAATGTTGAGAGGTTTCACAGAAAACACTTTGCCTGAAGACTGAAGGTTTGGAACCAGTGTCCTATACCTAGTTGTGTCACTTAACTACAGGTGTGAAAAACGCATTATTTAGTGCTTAAATTTTAAAGGAAGAACAAAATAATTCATTAACTGTATATGAACAAGTGATCAGAACAAGTGACATGTACAAAGCCAACATTCCTATAATAGTACCTACAATTAATATAATTCTAAATTTCTTCATATGTGATGTATGATACAGTTTCAATGAGCTGCTTATTAAACCTAGTACTTTTTTCTGCATCAAACAAACAAAGGAATATAGAGCCTTTATCATAATTAAATTAAAAAAAAAATCTACATTACCCAGGAGGCAAGGGCTGTGGTCTTTCCCATGTTGTAGTTCGTGTGTTGTGATCAACATAATAGGTTCTACCATGAGGATCCTTTCTTTGCTCCCACCTTCAAGACAAAAATGCTTTCATTTAAGTTAAGGTGAAAATACTCACATGAATGAAAATACTATGATTCAAAACTCACTCTAAAGCACCAAAGAGACCACGGACTAGAATACATATCAGTTACTTCCTACTTGAAGTACTTGGCAACATCATAAAAACTTCTTTAAGGGACTTGATACATAAAATGAGCATATATCAATACCCACAAGCATTTTCAAATTCTTTTTAAGATATATGGAAACAGTCAACTGAGTATCTGGTCAAGGCTTGAATGCTAAAATAACCTCATTCAAAAAGCATTTAGAGATGCATTTTTGCATTTTCAAATACAAGCCTCTCTCAAAAAAAAGAGGAAGTTTACATTTTGAAATGTCGTTACCTATATCCAACAAACAACAGGACCTGTCACTGTGTGCCTGAAATGCATGCTGTCAGATGGTTTTCCTGAGTTTCTATTTCTAACCTGGTAAATTCTCTATCTGATATCCCTGGGATTATGTGTTCAGTTTTAGCTGCAAAGCAAACTCACACTGAAGATGGCAATAAGATCAAATATTATTAAAAAAAATTGTGAATTTGCATGCTGCTGAGAACTGCCATAATGCAGAAGAAGTATTCATAAATGGGAGGGGAAACCAGGATGAACATTAAGACCAAAAGCTGAAGCCCCTGCTTGCATTAGATACATTAGATTAGATAAATCTTATATAAATAATTAATTAGCTCCTAAAAATATAAACAGAATACCTTGCCTGTTACTTACATGATTTGATACGCATTTTTCCTTGCTATTAAAAGTATCCTACAAAACTCCTACAAAATGTTTTCTGCATTTCAAGAGATTAAATGCCAAGATTATACCCACATAAAAGAGGTGCAGCAGCATGTTATAGAGTTACTAAGGTACATGTTACTAAGGCTAAAGGTAAGGGACACTTAACCAGACTGGGAGGGAGGGCCAGAAAAAGAAAAGAAATTAATTTATCCATGGAATGCACTATGCCTGGAACTCATGATCCTGTGCTCAGTGGGAAAGCAATTTCTTTTAAAAATGGTGTGTGGAGGGAGGATGCCCACAGGAATTGCCACTTATGAAGAACTTCCTTTATCAAAGCATCTGAAAATTAAAAACTTTGTAACTCTTCCCCAATAATATTGTGTGTGTGTGTGTATATATTTCTATCTTTTTATGTGCTTTTTTCTCTATGTTTATCTAACTGTAGAAATTCAGGTGAAGTGTCACTAGTAACTTACTAAAACTCCTTTAGAGGAAGCAGGTACAATACAGACTCTCTAATCAACCACATCGGCACAATTATATCCACTTTGAATAAGAAGTAATTCCTGTGTTCAGGAAAATGCTAGAACTGTTTTGTTGGGTTTTTTTTAAATAACAGTATGGAAATATCAGCATTTCCATTTATTTACTTGAAACAACTTTTCATCTGAACATAAAAGCATCTATGAAAAGAAATTCAGATCAATGTATATGTTAGAATATGTATTAGATTTTCATTAAATATCTAAGCACATCTTCAATTATGCATTCAAGGTCTAGGACTACAGAAGTAATTGTGAACAGTCTAGTAGAATTACAAGTTTCTAGCTATTATGAGCACATACACACACTCCATATCTGTATTTATATCTGTATTATTTTAGGTCTCATTGTTACACAGTAAGCATTCACAAGTATTTCTAGGCTATTTTATCAATTTTCATTTCTCTATATTTTCACCTCTACTACACTCTCATAATTCAAGAGTCAACAAAGTGACAAACTATGATCTATTATGAGTTTGAATATATCAAATGAAAAGTGCATCCATAATGCCCTAGAGTTTGTCTATTTAGAACATAACACCATCTCAGCAAATTGCCTATCATTTGCCACCTTCTGGGACAAGAGGTAGCAGTCAGTTACAGCAGCAGTAAAAAATGCATTTTAGATCGAATAACTGTCTCTCACACAACTGACCTGTATTTGGCAGTGTCAATACAGAATTAAATTTGTTTTGTTATACACATGTTCAAACAAAACAATTACAGCATTAAAATCAAGCCTACATACCCTGGTGGCAACGGTTCTGTGCTGGCGCTACCAGGCTGCTGCCTTACAGGTTCTGCAGATGCACTTGAGGTGGAAGAGGATTCCCTTGGTTTTGCTGCATCTGCTGCTGTACTGTTTCTAGCACTAGGCTGAGCACAGTCTGTTGTAGCTGTAGGCTCTAGTCCAGCAGACACAACAGGTAATGCAGCAGTGTGGCTTTCAGAACAACTAGTTGCTTCTGTTGTTGACTGAGGTTCTTCTGTAGTGTTAGTGCAATCTGAAGACACAGCAGCTTCAATTGAACCTATCGGAGCCTCGGAGACAGAAGAATTACCAACTTCTGGTGCAGAGGAGGATGACTCACCATTTACTGAGAAATAAAAACATTCATGTATCAGATTTACTGTTCAATTGAGCAGCTTATGGCATAAATGACACTGAAAGAATACATTCAGTTGCACCTATGCCTTAAGCACCTTTCTTGTCCAAGATACCAAAAAGTCACTATGCAACTGCCTCAGTTAAAGCTGTAATTAAGATTTACCGTCTGCAAGACACTCTCTATACTCCCCTGCTAAGGTAATTTCCTAGTTTCTGCATATCTTAGTCAAGTCAACATTATACTGTACTTTTTACATTACCAAACAGTACCCATCTGCTTTCCAGAAAACAATACTACTTTGTTTGCTTTGAAACTCTGAAATTACATCAACTTCAAAAAAGAATCCTGATTAGTAAAACATGAAGGAAAAATACTAAGAGATAAAGAACTTTATGAAATATGGAAAACTAAGAGGCAGTTTTTGCAGTTGATTTATTTTTTTTTTTCCTTTTTCAAAGTTGAGGTATAGAATCCTAAAATTAAGCAAAACCCACCTGCAGGTA
>WAAB01017192.1:3131-20487 GCA_013389865.1 Piaya cayana | reverse complement strand
AAAGTTAATTTATTTTTTTTTTTCCTTTTTCAGAGTTGAGGTATAGAACCCTACAATTAAGCAAAATCCACCTGCAGGTAAGTGTGCGGTTCCAAGTCACACACTTTTCCCAAAAAATATTGCTCCAAAAGCAACTGTAAAATGCAAAAATTAGTATTTGGCTAACATAACTTACGTAGTTCAATGACTGAAGAAAATTATTTTATAATCACAAAGTAAATCAGTTTCTGCCTTTCAAAAACTAATACAAAGGTCACCCAACTCAAGCAAGCATAATTTCATAAAAGGTTTCAAGCAGGCATGGATTTAGCAGCAAAAGGGCGCTAATAATTGTTTATTAGTCCCAAGCTCATTTGGCCAAACATTCATGAACAGCCATCATCTGCATAGCTCAACAGAACCATATCTCAGCACTACAAGACCTTGCCTTAGACAAATTAAATCAATACTGCAGACAGTAGAACCCCCATATCATTATAAAAGCAGTATATCATTCACAGCTCTCATCTTCTCAACACCCAATCAATACCAGAGTGATATTTATTAAACTGATCAGTTTGTATCTCTTCTACTGTTGGAATTATTTTTCTACAAAACTAAATATAATTTGCAATGTAATTATTTAACAGCATACTATCAATTTACAATCTCAAGGATTGAGGACAACACAATTCCTCTATACTCACAGCCTTATTGATACAGTTTTGCAAAATTTAGCCCTAGACTATGCCAATAAAATGCCTCCATCGTTTTAAAGAGGTCATTTACTTTTAATTCTGTATAGCACTCTTACAAATAAAAAGTATCTAGATTCTAGTTACTTCTTGCAATACATATACAGTGCCAGCAATTTCTTGCTTTTCCTGATGTCAGAAAAGCATCTCAAAGAATTACAGACCATCAGCAATGTATTTAAACTAGCAAGTCAGTTTCTTTAAAGAACTATTGCTGGGCCATAAATACTTCCTTGATATGCATAATGATAAGCATGATTTTAAAGGCAACAGCAGATTTGTAAGATCTGTAAAGGCACTGGGTTTTAAACACGAATATTCCAGGTTAGCACATCACTACTTCCAGGTTAAACAGAAGAGCATAACTACATTAAACCATGTCAAGACTTCATATTATTTCAAGCAAATGTTAAGTATGATATAAAAAAAGAAAAAAAAATCATACCTACAATCTCATCAAATTTCTTCAAAATTCTGCTTTAACCAGCAACAATTTTACTTAAATAGGAAAAAAGCTGACTGAAATTTCACTTTCCATTAAAGAAAAATTCAATTCATCCACTTGAAAAAGTGAATGGGATTACATAACAAAGTTGGAAGCAAAACAACTGACAAACCATCAGATCTTTTAGTAAGCTGATCTCCAAAACAGATCTATAAAACATTACATCAGCCACTTACCACACCAACAGCAATTCTGGCAACATCACACGAAATTACAATCCTGCTAAACAAAACAGCTTGAGGGGAAAGCGTGTCTTCAGCATATGCTGGAGGCATGTTTTATAACTTGCCTTGAAAAGAGTCTCCCAACAATTGGTACAATAGTTGAAAACTGCTATGTCAGTGCTTCAGTGCAAGCTCAGGGAAGATTTCATCGATATTACTACTTGAACAAATCAATTATTTTTGTAATTACCCTATCCTAATATATTTCAAATGGATCTCTCTACTTCTGAAGAAAAAGGGAGCAATGCCTAAATAATATATATGCCCTCTGGCCCTCAAATGAAAAGAGAGGAATCAAAATCAAGCTCTACAAATACAGCAAAGCTTCAGAAGGCCTAATGTAATTACTACCTTTTAATGTTCATTATTGTTTCTGCTATCTTCTGACCACATCCGTATTTCCCACTCACTCTACTACAAAAAGTTTGACAGTCTCTGCTCTACTGTTTATTAACAGCCTGCCTATTGAGGGTTTTCTTTCTCTTCTGCTACCACTGTAAGCTCTCTCAAATGGCTGAGAAAAAGCAGAAAGTGCTTAGAAAGCAGAGTCATTATTATTAGATGCAGTTTTGCCAGTGGAACAAGAAACTAAGAAATACTTTCATTACAGCAAAATAAGTGAAAAGAAAGTTACTTTTCATAATTGAAGCTTTTGTGTTTAAGAAGAAAATGAAACGTAGTATTTACCAATACCTGTATTCAAACAGCATACCTTTTGAAAAAATGGAAGGCAAGCCTGTTACATGTCTCAATTCAGGCTATAATAATTCCCTGACAGCACTAGAAATCAGATTTATCTAATGGCAAAAGAAACTGAACTATAATTACTCAAATTGACTGTGACAAAAAATCTGATTTTTCCTCCAGGTCATCAGTAACACAGTTTAGTCATCTGGGACAGAGAGACGGAAGTTTTGGATGTTTTGCATCATTCTTCATGCGAAAAAAAGAACTGATGGGAAAGTATAAAAGTTAGCACATCTAAGAATGGATCTACTCCAGAAAAATTCACAGAAGTGGACATGAAAGACCATGAATTCAAGCCCAGAAACACACTTTCAGTACTTTTGAAATCCAACAAAAATGTATAGGAAAAGTGGCTCAACTTCAGGTACGTTTCAAGCAGATAAAAAAGCCTTATGGAACATTGATCCGATGGGTCTCTTCCAACCTGGTGATTCTATGATTCTATGAACTCTTCCATTCTTACCAGTGCTGTTGACAGGCTGAGCTACAAGTGGTTTGGGTACTGGTGTATTTTTGGGTCTAGCTGCAACGTGAGTAGGAGATGGTGTGCTGTCTCCATTAACAGCTTCTGCACAGAATGTATTCTGTACTACAGAGTTGGAAGGTACTTGATCATCTATCCCATTGGAAACGTCACAAACAGATCTTGGAAAAATAAAAGATTGTTTTCAATTACTACAAGCAACATGTTAACTAGTTATGCAACTAAAACACATCTTACACTAACTTACATCAAAGAAATAAATAAAGAAATGGAAGTAAATTCACAACAGTTTATAACAGTGTTTGTAACCTAGATGACAGACATGTGCAGGGCCAAAACAACTAAGGAACAAAAGACAAATCTGGAGTTTGAGGATTTCATATACTTGAAACAGATAAGATTTAGATTTGCTCATTTCCACTTAATCTTTTACTTGTAAAAACATATTAGAATTAAGATGGGCAGACTGGTACATCTTCCAAAACTCTCTTGGGGACACTTCCAAAGTGCAACTATGAGCAGGAAAAATTCCTTCATTAAGTAAGTGGAACAATTGGCTAGTTAAAGAATAAAGAAGTAATAAAACTCTTCTTCAGTAAACGAAAAATAAGATCATCTTCTCTATGCATAGGCAGGACGGGACATTGTGAGGACAGATACACACAGGCAGCTCTGTGCTTATGACATCACATGGAAATAAATGTATTTTAAGGGCTTGTGAACTCCAAGCTTTGTTCAATTACATTGTTTTACTTAAAGCCACCCAAACACACATATTGTGAAAATTACATTCAATGCCCTATCTTCTCAAGGAACAGAGGCTAAAAATAAAACAGAAGTTAAACAGATGACAAAAAAATTTGACTATTAGTAGAAGGCCCGTTTTGCAGAGCAATAGAGGACTAGCATTTCCATGCTACTTTACCAAACTCCAAATGAATGTTTTAAACAGAGAATTAAAGCATTATCCCTTTTCAACTCTAGACTGCAAAACTCATTTTCTTCCTAAAGACATGCACATAAGTTACCTTAAAACTTTTCTTCATCTCTTAATTTTAAAATTGCAAATCAAAACTTCTGGATAGCTGTATGGAAAAACTACTGTAATTAAAACATCAACATCAAGAGCAGGATCTCAGTAAAAGCCACACCTCCAGCAACAACAGAAGAATGAAAACAAAGTATTGTTACTACTATTTCAAAATGGCTAAATCTTTCAGGTCACTTTTAACAGTCTCAAACGTTTCTAACAGAAACTAAGGAAAAGTAACTTTTTATCCTCACTCCTTCATATTGGACATCTACAAGGGAACAGAGACCAACTTCCATGCATTAAAAAAATAAAAATCAAGTGTCCCCATTACTCAAGTGCATAGGAATTGTATTTTTTTCCATTCTATTCTGTGTGAAGAACTTAAAAGAAAAATGGTTCACTGAAAAGTAACTGAGCAGGCCAATAACATTAAACTGATCTGAACCTTGACTTATTTGTGTCACTACTGGTGAGGTGCCAAACACCGTACTCCTACTTTTCTCCATGTAGTTCTTGAGCTGATATAAAGATAGAGAAGCCAAGAATGGAGCTCTAAGTTGATCCCAAAGACTTTATCCTGCCACCTCAGGTTGAAAAAGGCAAACCCTTTGCTTCAGTGTTCTGAATTCTGCTTCCTAAACTCAATGTCTCTCAAACAACTTCCTGATCATGGCCTTAAAAAGGAACTGGATTAGAGGGAAGAAATTTAGGCTATTTTTCCTTCTTCGTTCCATTCAGATGGTACATTGCAACAAATAGGTACACATGAACAGAAATGGTTCTAAACCAGCAAAGACAATTAATAGAATAAGCACAGAAAAGCACACTGAATTGCTGTTCCTTTAATTTCTGATGCAGCGTTTAGTAAACTATCAGTTGAATTTTTATGTTCAGTGGACTATACATCCAAAAGGCAATGATAAAGTAGTGGAAAGCAGACTCTATCAGCAGAGGACCATCAGAGTCATACATTTAATTACCCTCAAACTAAAACATGTCATTATCATACAAACAACATTTCTAAAACCTGCAGCAACATAATTTAGGACTCAGCAGTTAAAATTTATCCCCTTCAAAAGAAAAAGTCTAAAAAATCCCCCAAACCAGCCAAACATTTGAACTGATACATTTGCTAACATACTTAATATTTAGTGTAAGAACACAAAAATAAATTCTAACCTGGATGTACTTCTTGCTGAAGCATCTCTGCTTTCATGCACAGCCTCGCCATTTTGCTGTACTTCTACTGAACAGTAAGAAACAAAATCAAGAAAAATATTTTGTAATATCTGTTTGAAATCTTAATAAAAATATCATCATCTGATTTAATTATTTTAACTTACTGGTTGCCGATGAACTGAGATTTGTAAGAGATTCTTGTTCAACAACCAAACCATCTAGCACAACTGTCAGTTCACCTGTTTGCACCATGCCACTCTTGTTTTCCAAAGAGAGTTTCAATTGTTCTTTCACCTTTTCCACTAAAAATGGAGTTGGAGTGGGCAGGGGGAGAGGAGGAGAGAAGGGATAAAGGAAAGATTACATTGTAAACAACATTTATAGACTTTCAACACAAAAATGTGATACATATATTTAGTTGTACAACACTGAACCTGACAGAAATTCAGATGATTCAAATCAATCAAGGAATCACTAAGAAGCTATGTAAATTGACATCTGAAGGGGGCAAAAGCACAGTTTATTGTAAAAATAAATTGGCCATTTACACAGTATATTCCATAGGTGTGCTATGGGAGCTACATGGTTTCAGTGCTTTCTTGTTAATGATTTTCCAGGTTTGCCGTTTCCACTAAACCCTTTTTGAGATTATGTACTACTTACAGAAAATGAGAAGGCTTATTCTGAACTATACATCCCAATATTACAAGTCACAGGGAACTTCATTCTACAACCAGAGCTTATGTTCTTTTCTCGTATCATCTTCCAAAACTAATTCTCAGAGTCTGCTGAAAAGAACACCCCTTTGAAAAACAAGTAAATGCACACATTGCACAGAGTCCTTCCTCATTATTTTAATTATTTTTAGTAAATCCTTACTAGCATTTTCATAGATTCCAACTCTAAGGTTTAAACAGTAACAGGATCAGAAAACATTTTCACTAAAAGTAACTGAGATAACTGATATATAAAAAGATGTGTACATGGTGCAGTAAAATAATTTAATATGACTGATAAGCAACGCACACATTTCTAAAGACACATATGTAATCCAGATGCAAAACATGCTGTGGATGCTGCGCAATTCTCTCTGAATAAGCTATTACTAGTACAGCAGGTAAAGCTGCATGTCATAAATCCAAACACAGTCAGCTACGAGTACATAATCATCAGGTTTAAATAGTTAAGTATCTTCGTATTTGTGGTCTCAGATTAAAAGATGAATTTTTTGAGATACACCACCATATTTCCCTCCATATGACAGCATTCCAAGCTGAAGTTAAAGCTCACTGTGCACTTTTATGCATTGAAATAGCACTTCCTTATTTTCTTCATTCTTAACACATATCATAAATTAACAACATAAAAGCAGGGAAGGCTACCATAAGCTACTGACAGATACCCCCAAGCTGTTACTTTAAAGACTAGGCTTAACAGCATAGTTGGGCAGCAGTTACTGGCAGACACTCATTGTGTATTACAATGGATTTCAAAGTACTTTAAATTGCTGGAGCAAGCACAAAACTCCTAAAGCTACAGAATTATTGGAACAGAAATCTGCATATTGAAAAAGAGAAGAAAAAATGAACCTGGCCTATCACAGAGTTGTTAAATTAACACATTTATAAATCATCATTTCTGCAAAGGATGATTGGTTTAGCTTCTGCTATTTTAACAGGTTGTCTGCCCAAACCAGATCAACAATTGGTTGTAGTCTGACTGAGCCAACAAGAAAGCTGGGAAGGGTGTCGGCAGCAATTCAATACTGGTGGTGTTTAGAAGGAGAAAGTAACAGCACTAATTCTGAGGTTTCTGCATAGGACTTCCCCTTTACACTTTCCCAGGTAAAAAGCCTTTCAAGTGCTGCATTTTAGATTAGGTAACAATAACTGAATGACTGAAGGATACTCAGATTGATCTACCATAGATTGGACAATCCAGAGTATGTCAAACTGCTGACTTTCCCAAATCAGAAACACTGAACTTAAATAATTTATGGTGCAATCAGCCAGCCGTTCCCTGAAATAATGTGCCAAGTTGTTGTTTCTACATCCCCTGAATCTATAGTAATAGAATACAAATTATTTTGTTAGAAATAGCTAAAATAGTAACTGTTTTGCTGTCATTACTACAACCTAGTGTCTTCAAATAAAGTTTTGGGTTTTTTTTTTAATTTAAAAAGAAGCACTTTTGATGCTTAACTATGGAATCTTGGGCAGAACTTTTATAATAGTGCTGAAGAAACTCCACTTGATTTTGGATTCTGTTTCCATTTTCTGTAAGAATTACAAAAAACAGAGCACCAGAGTTTGTACATCTAACTTGTGAGAAAGGTTATGGACTGGTTTGGCTGGAAGTGGAATTTAAAGTGTGGATTCACCATCTTCTTGTACAACTGAGAAAAATTTTAAAAAGCAATTTGATAAAGAAGACCTGTTTTAATTCTTTTGAAGACAAGTAAAATTAGAGTTATATAGAACACAAAAATCACTAACGGACTGAAAGGAAGTTCTCAATTGTTTCATTAATCTGTGGTTCGTACTGCCCTCTGGGCAGCTAAATCATGAGGGAAAAATATCCAGCTTTCGTATTAGTGATTCCAGAGAAGGAAAACATGAAAAATTACACAGATGACTTTTCAGAAAGTTTAGACTTTTTTTACTAAGTCTAAAACAGATCTTCTAGCAAATTAATTATTAGTTTGCCACAAAACATTGTATTTAATCACTTCTGCTTTTACCCAATTTGTAGTAACTCATACTCTAATTTTGTTTCAAAATCATGATTTCCCATTGCTACATTTAACTTGTTGTCGACAGCACAGACATCTCTCGGAGAGACAAGTAAAGACATCAACTGTAAGTCAGTTGTAATTACATGTATAGTTAGTAGTCTGGTTGCCAGTTTGATATATAGATTAGTAATAATAATTCTACTTTAATCAAAATATCCTTAACAAGAACTTACATTTTCTATTGTGTATTTCCAAAGCTTGTTTCAAGTCTACAGTGGCTCTTCCTAATAAAGCATCTGCTTTTAAAGTGTGATGGCTCCACACTCTAAATTCCAGCGTAGTCTGTGGAGTCACAGTCCTGCATATAAAATACAGTTTTTTAAAAAATATATACAGATTTTGAAGTATTCGTTCTTGTTATTAGGAATATTTAAATTTAATTCATTTTCTCATATTTATTGGATTTCTTGATTCTAATTAACTGAAAAGCTTTGTACTGTCAAAGGGAAATTTTTAGCTAAGAACTGCAAACACTATGATATCTATACTTAAGATCAATCTTAAAGTGCATTACTATGATAGTATAAGGCATGATGAGTATCAGAATAACCTAAACTAAGCTCAAATCTCAGTTATATAAAACGTATCTACTTATGAAAGACATATTTTCCTTATTCCTCACTATGCCAGTATTCCAACTGAAATTTCACATTATTAAATGAGGAGAAAAAGGTGGCAAGTATATTTGTATATCAGCAGGTAGAAAAAGACTAAACACTCTTTTAAAAAAGTAAAAAGCAACCAACCAGTTACTCGCAACCAGGAAGAATCCACTTAATAGGTGTCAGCTTGCCATGAAAGTGTTGATAAACAATTACTTGCAAAACCACAAGTATATATAAAGCCATAATACATACTTAGAGAATTCAGAGGGGAAAAACCAAATTATGAAGCTAAAGTAAAAATTGGAGGGAAGTAGAAAGGTAAAGAATCATAGAATCATAGAATAACCAGGTTGGAAGAGACCCACTGGATCATCGAGTCCAACCATTCCTATCAAATACTAAACTATGTCCCTTAGCACCTCATCCACCCGCACCTTAAACACCTCCAGGGAAAGTGAATCAACCACCTCCCTGGGTAGCCTGTTCCAGTGCCCAGTGACCCTTTCTGTGAATTTTTTTTTCCTTATGCTCAGCCTAAACCTCCCCTGGCGGAGCTTGAGGCCATTCCCTCTCGTCCTGTCCCCTGTCACTTGGAAGAAGAGTCCAGCTTACAATGATATTATTATAACCTTTGGCAGTGATTTCTCACTTGCTCAGGAAGGAAAAGAGGAAGCTACGTTAGGTGCTGGAGAGCAAGTTTTGTAGTACACAGTCTAGTACTGCAAGAGTACTCCTGACTGTGAAAAATGGAGTAGAATCACTGTACTGCAAAAAGTCAAAGGCTACATACATATCCATCAGTACTGAATACAGAAAGTTGTATGAGCATTGGTTAAATCAATACTAAAAGCAACCGCCATACTCCCAACAAGAGTTGGCAGAATACCTTCTGTACATAAGGGCAAGTTACCAACTAAGTAACACTGTTGTGATGGAATGAGTCTGTTCAGCTGTACTGTGCAAGCCAAAGCACCTTATGTCTACCAGCTAACTAAACCCCGCCAAATCAAACCTGTCTCCTCAACAGAAACTTTGGTCTCTGTGAATATATCGATAGCACTGTACTTGCCCTAGTAATAACTCCCGAAAATCCACATCAGGTCCAAGATTATATTTTTCTCTTGTACGGTATTGCAAAGGGCTAATAAGCTCTACTAAAACTGAAACACTGAGAAACGTGGCACAGGAATACCCTGTTTGCTTCAAAGCAGGTCTGTAGTTAATAAGTGTTGCCAAGCAAACAATTTCCCAAAGCTAGGTATACTCCACTGTACTCCACTCCCTGTACTCCATCACTGTTAGTTATAGAAACCTGGCATGATTCCTACTACTAACAAAGCTGGCTGTAGCCCAAATACAGGTTAGATGCTGTAACATGCACTGGGTC
Source organism: Piaya cayana (assembly GCA_013389865.1). Lineage (NCBI taxonomy): Eukaryota > Metazoa > Chordata > Aves > Cuculiformes > Coccyzidae > Piaya > Piaya cayana. The sequence continues at coordinate 10,795 of WAAB01017192.1, read as the reverse complement.
ATGCTCAACGTCATTTGATACTAGCTATGCCATTTCCAGATCCAAATCTGAAGCACACAATCTTGCTTGTATAACAATGCATTCTAGCCAACTGCACAGTGCAAGACAGCCAATTTTTTATAGTCATATTCAGGTATTCTTACACCTGAAATGCAGTTATACAAAACCACACCACAAGAAGATTAAAAATGTCATATACCAGCGTAAGTTGCAAGGTCATTTTGTAGTAAACTGGTTTTGTGTATGTATCCTTTCATTAGGAAATTTAAAGGAAAAGGTGACCTTCCTCATAACTACTGCTTATCCAGCTGAGATGTTTTTCCTTTTAAAGCTAAAAATGACATGGTTACAGTTAGTAACATCATCTAAAAGGGAATATTAAACTCGAATGGTCCACAATGCTACCAAATATCAGGAGTACAAGTAAACCATGTATAGCAACTGTGAGCAAGGAACACTCTCTGTACAAAAAGTAATTCTCAAAACATTGTAATAATTGAGGAAAAACATACTTATCATTTGAGGTAAGTATCATCTTATGTCTGCATTTAGTCACCAACAGCCAGAGAAAACTATGTAGGCAGTCAAGCCTAGTAAATATTTGCCTGCAATGTATGCTTAATAAATAGTGTTAAGCAACCAAAAACAATCTACTTACACTGTCAGCTGTTCATCCCATTTTGGATTTGAAGAATTACTTGATTTTGCTGTTTTCTTAATTTCTCCATCTGCAGTTAATTCTGTGTAGAAAGTTGTTCCAAACCAATTCTTTTTTCGTTTCAGTTTGGCACTAGAAACTAATAAAATACATTACTTTATCTATAACAGCATACTGTTACTGAAAAACAGAAAATATACTGCTAATACACTATATGAAACACAGAATGGCAATGTTACTCCTCCATGTTTCTACTTCTGCTTAACATAAAGAGGTCAAAGCTAAAATGGTAGCTTCTAAGCATAACATTCTCTCTCCACCACATACTGTCGGATGGGTTAGAGACAGCACAACAATTATTTTAATGATAAACACTGAAAATCATGTGGGTTCTTTTGTGTATTTTCTTACTGCTCTTCCTACATTTTCCTTAACTGAAAAGTATCTAAGTAAGATACATCTGAGAGATTATGAGGCAGATTTTTTTCAATTATATATAGTTATGAAAGCATGTTCAGGCCTTTTTCAAAATGTCCCTGTACAGCAAAGCCTGTATGCAGAGCTTCATTTCCTTGCCTATACGACTCACATGGTTCACCTGTGGTTTAATACATCAGTTTCTTAAAAGTAAGAAATCAAATTTCTGCTATTTAAACAGCTTTGCAGATAACTTAAAGAGTTTCAGCTAAATATTCAACAATTAAGAAATAACAAATGACCAAAGAAGCTATTTTTTTCTACCTCTGAAACACTGGCAAGGTCCTCTGTTCTCCCACCTCCTCACACAGCTGAGGAAGTCACCACAAAAAACAACAGCAACCTCACTGCCAACATTTTAAATTCTATTTCAGGAAGATGATGTCTTCAGAAGAAGTCAAAGGACTTAGAGTTGTATCTACTAGCTGGCTATGCCTTCTCTTACTTCCGTGTGAGTCTCTTTTCCTTCTCTTTCAGCAAAGCTGAGTATTTTTAGCCTCCTGGAAATAATCATTCCTTGTTATTTTTCTGTATGTTACTTGCTAATTCATAAGTGAGTAGAAGTTAACTATATTGTCTGAAAGGAAGACAAAAAAAAATCCGTCATGTATTTTTGGATTACACTGCTCTGAAACATACACATTTGTTGCTGTTAAGTTTGTGAGATGCAACCATCCAAGATTCTAAAGGCATTAACCATGGACTTTCACTTCATCTCAATTAAAAGGTGCACATTTAAATGCCTCATATTTGAAAACCCAGCCTAAGTCATGCACTATGTGTCATAAAAGGAAACCGCAGTCTTGATAATGATAAAGATTAAATATGGAAGACTAAAAGCATAATTCCACACATGTTGTATTTTTCATCTTTGCATCTTTAAGTTTTAATAACCTCTACTTCTTTCACATTTCTTTCCTCCATATTTTACTTTCCAAAGGCAACAACAACATTTGTTACAACATAGGTATTTAGTCACAGTATTCAAGCTTTCTTTTAGCTTCTTCCCTTTTATCTGACTTTTTTAGCCATTAAGTTTCGAGTCCCCAAATGACAAAGGAAGGCACTACCATTTTTTGGTTAGGATTTCTTTTTAAAAAATTAGGAGTAAGTAAAAAATACCAGAAAAAGACTTCAAAAAGAACTAACAAGACATCTTTGCAAGTGTATTTGAAAAAATACTGACGGCAGAACTTGTCAGCAACACACTGTTACTGTCCGAACTCCAACAAGTCACCATTCCACATGAATTTCCTTATCTACAAAATCAATATATGCTGCCTTAAAACTTATTTTTATTAAGTATAGCTCTTGAAATATAAGTCTAGATTCTGCAGCAGCATAAACTAATCTGAGTATAACCAAGTGTAGGTCAGTAGTACTACAGTCCCACTCTCATCTGTCTTCCACTTCTTCCTTTGTACTGCCACTGATATTCCTTTGATCTTGCAATACAGACTACTTGGAGAACTAAACTTGTAGAGATTTCTTCACTCTTCAATCCCTGAACCAGACCTCTTGAAGTCAAGAGAAGCTCCAATGCCACAAAACCACAAGACCACTCACATAAGGAGTGATCATTTCTGCACACACAGATCTGAAGTTACAGGTCATTTGAGTAACTCAGTTCATAACAGTTGTATATTTCAATCTGCAGGTGTCTCCATCTAGGCTATTAGTTATTGTCTATTTTGATGACTCATCATGTTATCAAGTTATCTGATCCTTTAAGTTAATCAGGTTTAAGGTTGCTCTCATCTAATTTGATAAAAATAATCTGGCCATCTTTGGACCATCCAGCATGATACATCTTTCTTGAGATGCAGCTTTTTTAAGACCTAGTACGTTATTCATATTTTTTTCCAAATTTTTCAAGCCAGCCTTAATATATTCTTGATCAAGCATTCATTCTTACTTCAGGGTTCCCAGATTTCTTAGGAACCCTAGAAAGTTCAAGTTAATTATCAATGGTAAAATAACATTTACATATGTACATTCACAGGCACATATTTATGTGCACATATATTTACGCACAATATCTAACTACTTTCTGGCAAGGTATTAACTTTTAACTACTGTAACACTGCAATAATTAGCTATAAAACTTATTTACCTAGATGTGTTTTGCTTGTCTTCACACTACAATGAGCCTTTGTACTGCTCTACCATCTCACACAAAGAGCAGCTAAGATGGACACCAATTGTTACATCCCTGATCAGGTTTTATCCATGACTAGCAAAATGTCCTATTTGGCCTGTTCAACAGATACTGAAAAAAAGCGTCCAGATTTCCAGAACTGCTTGTAGCCCACCGTGTTTACATGCCAGCAGATACTGGTATGGCTGAATTCTGCCTTGAACTATGAGAATCAGCACAGGAAAAGGAAAAAAGTGAACAGTCAAAAGATGCAACATAGTAAATTCCAACTGGATAAAAGGAAAATCATTTTCACATTGATGTGGTTTATCACCAGAATATGATGCCCACAAAATATGATAATCCAAAGCCTTCAAGACAGTGAAAATTCAACTGAACAACACCCTGACCAACCTGATGCAACTTCAAAGGTAGCCCTGCCTTCAACAGAAGAGTGAACTAGGAGATCCCAAAAGCTTCCTTCAAATTTAAATTATTCCATACGGCTGTATAATCCATACTACTGCCCTGAGGATAATACAGAATACCTATTTTATTCTCAGATATTTACCTGATATGTCATCAAAGACCTTAACCTTCTGAAGAGGTAGCAGATTTTGTGAACTCTTCTCCACCCTTTCCCAGCACCGCTGTAACACACTGCGTTCATTTTCAACTTGGAGTCCCCTACAATTGCCCATCTGTTTTTGTAATATTTGAATAATATGTTCCCTCTATAAAATATGTGCCATTAATTATTTGTTCCCAAGCAAAATTCCCCACATTTTTCCCTGCTGTTGTACTGAATCTCTTTTTTTTTCTGATTTGAAGACATCATTAAACTCCACCATCCAACTCACCATGTAACTTCTACCTAGCTTCAACTCATCTATGTATATTATAGTCACATTCTTAACTGTTACGTCCAAGTTATTAATTAATAACAATGATGATACTGATCCATTTTTACACTCATTTCAAAGACTGTGTTTTTAGATTACGTGTTTTCCAGTGAAATTCACCATGACACAAATAACTACTTGCCTGTTACTTGCATCTGCAATCTTCCATTATGACTGTTACTTGTATCAGATCTTGGTGAGGCTGTGGCCATGTCAGAGGTTTAGGCTTTTGCCTACAGTAAAAAAAAAAAAAAAAGCACACAAGTAGTTTTTTAAAAATTACTTATCTCTGGGTGATAGAACTGTTAAGTAAAATGCTCAACTAAAAACTAAGTTACCAAATGTTACTCAGGTATGACAGAATGCATTATTTCATAATGTGTTGTTTAACATCTTTGTCAATGATACAGATGATGGGATTGAGTGCACCCTCAGCAAGTTTACAGATGACACTAAGCTGAGTGGTCAAGTTAACACCCCTGAGGGACAGGATGCCGTCCAGAGGAACCCTGACAAGCTGGAGAAGTGGACTACTGAAAACCTCATGAGATTCAACAAGGTGAAGTACAAGGTCCTGCATCTGTGTTGAAGCAACCCTCAGTATCAATACAGGTTAAGGGATGAAGAGATTGAGAGCAGCCCTGCGGAGAAGGACCTGGGGGGGTCCTGGTGGATGAAAAGCTGGACGTGAGCTGGCAGTGTGCACTTGCAGCCCAAAAGCCCAATTGTACCCTAGGCTGGATCAAAAGAAGCGTTGCCAGCAGGCCAAGGGAGGGGATTCTGCCCCTCTACTCTGCTCTGGTGAGACCACACCTGGAATACTGCGTCCAGGTCTGGAGTCCTCAGAATAGCAAAGTCATGGGCCTGTTGGAGCAGGTCCAGAGGAAGCCCACAAAAACAATTAAAGGCCTGGAACACCTACTCTATGAAGGGAGGCTGAGAGAGCTGGGGTTATTCAGCTTGGAGAAGAGAAGACTCTGAGGCGACCTTATTGAGGCATTTCAATACTTAGAGGGGGCTCAGAAGAAAGATGGGGAAAAGCTTTTTAGCAGAGCCTGTAGCAATAGTGCAAGGGATAATGGTTTTAAACTAAAATAGAAGTTTTGACTAAATATTAGGAAGAATTTTTATTTTCACTGAGGGTAGTAAAACACTGGAACAGATTGCCCAAAGAGATGGTAGATGCCCTATTGCTGGAAACATTCAAGATCAGGTCAGATGGGGCTCTGAGTAACCTGATCTAGTCGCTCACTGCAGGGGGTTTGGATTAGATGACCTTCATGGTCCCTTCCAATCCAAACCTTTCTGTGATTCTATGATAATACCTGTTAATAAAACCCAGTGACTTCAGAAATTTGTCCCAGGTTACCTTTGAAGATATCAAGACACTTGAGTAATACATAAATTTACATATTTTAGAACGACTGTATAAAGCAAGAAAAAAATTCAGCAGTGATATATCAATATTCCTATCCGTAGAAGCTATGCTTATGGTTTGACTTTCAGATGAGCTACGCATCAACAACTTCAAATGAAAAGAAAACTTTTACATGCTTGAAAATCAAGAATTGAAATTAATTTAATTGAAATTAAAAAATGAGACAAAGGTGAAATAACAGTATTTGAAGGTATTTTTATTATTAATGGTACAAAAAACTTCTTTCTCCCTTTTTTTTTGACAGCCATGAGATTGAATATGCTTCACCATTTTTCAAAACATTGGCTGAACAGTTTGTAATACCATGATTTGAAAGTCTGGTTCTAAATACAGTTTATTTCAATATGTGGGTTTTGAAGGCTGTCATAGCTGGAAAAGAGAATCTACAGAAATATGTACATCCAACTGAAAATGCATCACTGACTGCACTTACTAAATCATTATACGCATTTTTCATTCCCATCCACTAATTATACAAAAGTGTTTCTTGAAATTTGGCCAGTAAGTCTTCCTCATTATCAACTAGCTGGAAATAATAAAGTGTTACATTTTTATATTTTTAATAAATGCATTCAGAACCCTCTGAAAATCTTCATTTAGAAGATGAGGAAATTCTGTTTCCAAGTTGAAGTGTACATATAAGAGAGTTTTTACAGAAGACATACATATTTTCTGGTAACAAAAAAAAAAAAAAATCACACAATGGAAACATTTTAAAGCAGCTGTTTTCAAAATGTTCTCTCCATAGCACAAGCACTTTCAATGCATTAAGTGTCTTTATTATTTTAAAAATACCTAGTTAGCACACTACTGACAGCCACCTGTCACCACAAACAGGTCAACAAATTCAGAACACTTGTCTTCTTCTGGAAGAAAAACATGTAACCAATCTGTGTTGGCCCAATGCCAATTTAAGTTGTACACTTCTAATCACTGCCATGATAACAAGCAAAACTCTGCATGGTACAAAAGATTTTCATAGTAAGTCCCCGTGTCATTACAAATTATTGTAAAGATTCTAATACGTGATTTCATACATTAGTCATACAGATGACATCCTGCTCTAGTTTCTGCACTTCTGGCTCCAACTTAGTTGTTGTTTGCCTATGCATGATACAGTGAATGAATTTTACACATGGTGGTCCACGGGAATGAAACAAAAAGACGACTCCAGACAGATGTAAAAGCGGAGACCTTTATTGTTGGAACTTACAGGTTTATATACCTTTGCTCATCTGTCCATGCGCTTCCCATAGCAACCTGACTGGCCCAGGCCTATTGTCCACACGCTCGCAATCACCAGCAGCAACATTTGGTTGGTTGACCTCCAAAACCCCACACGCTGCTCCTAAATGCTGTCTCCACCCTGATTTGCATCTTCTCCAGTATGTCTTTCCTTAGTGATTTAGTTCTTTGTGTTATTTCATTATTGACACAGAATTTATCAACTGCCATAAGCAGAGCCAAGTTACAAACATCTATGCTTTCATCCAACTGCATAGCAAGCCTCCCACACTGTGTAATCTGTTCTAGTGTTTGTTCCTTCAAATCTTTGGCAATGTTTTCCAGACATCTTCCAATAGTATCTGCTGGCAAATGAATCTATTTTAGTTTCTCACCATATTGTTTGCGTGTATTATTTCAGACATTTTTACTGCAGCAGGAAGATCAAGTGTTTCCCCAGTGGTATGTGGCTTCCAGGTCTTTTACTATTGAGGAACATCAAAAGAAGCTTCTAAAGATCTATCATTAAGATAACACTCAAAGTACTGAGCTGAGTATCGCATGACCTTAAATATTGCTGAAAAAAAACTGTAGAAGTTTGTCTTCCGGTTCTGGGTGCTTAGTTTTTAAAAGGCTTACTATCATTATATATATATCACAGAATCACAGAATCACAGAATCACAGAATCACAGAATGACCGGGTTGGAAGAGACCCACTGGATCATCGAGTCCAACCATTCCTATCAAACACTAAACCATGTCCCTCAGGACCCCGTCCACCCGTAACTTAAACACCTCCAGGGAAGGCGAATCAACCACCTCCCTGG